>CACSLK010031421.1:4512816-4528310 GCA_902706635.1 Striga hermonthica | reverse complement strand
TAGGAATAGGGCTCCATAATTAATTAAAATACTTGTGGGTCAGTCCATTTATTCTAATAAATCAAATAATATTAAATGAGCCACCAACATGATATTATTTCACTCCCTTTTCCTAGCCCAATTTAGACTCAAATAATATTTACTCGATTTATCTCCTCATGTTTAAGATATAATGTCAATTAATTAATTTGATTACTGACAATCAAGAATTAATTAATTTATTATAATTTCACTGGAACTAGCGCGCGTTCATCACAGTCATACTATGCCAAAATTTAATCCACCTGCAGGGTTTAACATAATAATCCTTCATGAACTCACTCCGGGGACATCATCAAACTAGATTTACATGGTGAGTGTAAATATCCTAACAGCACATCCTACAAGCAGCAATATTACACAAGACAGAGGGTCTATTGGCCCAGTTCACTAAGCCTCACATATGTGAAACAAAGTAATAAGTACTACACATATATGTCTGCTTAATATCTTACGGGTTAAGTGTACGCAGTAATTAACCGAGATCCTAGTTCGTTTACGACGATCAATATAAAACGAACTGCTCCTCTCTAGAATCCTGTTCAATACATAAATGTACTAGTGCAACTAATCAGCCAAGGCAAACTGTACAGTTGACACTACAACCGTTCCGATGGGATGTTCATGCCCATCTAGGTTGTGAAACATTTATTTTTGTTTCACTTGTAACTGATAGCATGATCTTCGGTTCGCCCGATGACGACCACACTATCTAATACAAAACAACAGAACATAGAACTTGTTTAATCTAACATGTTTCTCATTCATAAAGGGTAAAAGTGTAATATCATCTAAAGTCAAGCTTTCAGTATATAACACTAACATTTCAGCAACCATGTAATTGTAACAAGAGTGACCTCCAGTGAATCTCCAACAAAGATCCTAGAGGCTTTCAATACGTGCACAATTTTTGGCCTCCATTGAATCTCCACCAAAGCTCTTAGAGGCTTTCAAGACTTGCACAATTTTTCCTTCTCTCTCAGCTACTCCCCCTAGACCAACCATTCCACTTGAAGAGATATGAACACTGACAGTTAAAAGTGACTACCCTACTCATTTGGAAAAATTCTCATCAAGTGTTTGATTACACAGCAAGGCTCTGACATTACCCTCAGCTACTGTTACATCCACTAAGTTGAACTCCATTGATTCCTTCTTTGCTCCCTTCATCAGGAAATCTCAGTTAACAACCCTCTTTTGAAAAAATAAATAAATAAAAACATCACTCTCTTTTGAAGACCCAACTATTTTTAGTTCTCCTAAACCACCAAAGAATATAAGTTGAGACTCTTATTCTGCCTTTGAGGCATTTGGCATATCTGTGTGCATATTTTGATCCACCAGTTCTTGAAATAGATAGCCTTATTCTCAAGCAGACAACAGTTGACACCACTCAGTTCCCATCATGCTCCAATGCTTGAACATATAAAGAGTATATGTTCCAAGCCTCATCCTCCTTACCACATATATCACAAATCCTTTCCATTTCCACTCCTTTACCCATTAGCCGCTTCTTGGTGCTCAGAAACCAAAACCAGCATCTCCATAAGAAATTATTTACCTTGCTTTTGATTGGCCAATTCCATATAAAATTCCACTTTCTCTGATTGCAACACTTATTTCTGCTAGATTCTGCTACCAGTTGTGACTTCAATGCTCTCGAAATGATGGAATCTTAAGCTTACTTAACTGACAAAATCCTTTCTTATTATACTACCATATCAGCTTATCTTTTTTTGTACTAGATGGCTAAGGGGGATCCTCGGTATCATTTCTGCATCAAAAGGGTTAAAAGTTTTCAAAATATGATCTTAATGACACTCTTTAACTCTCTGTCTAATTAGCTCCTAAACCCAATTCAATCTATTTATGTCCCCTTAGAAATGACACAAAGGTTTGAAGGTTGAATTATTGGAAGCTGAAGAGATCCTAAATATGGATTGATTTCCCATATCCAACTTGATACTTGATCTTCAGTTTAAAGACTCCCTTGTCCCTAACTATATTCTCCATAACCAAGAATCCTCATTTTTTGGTTTGACATCCATAAGCCTCTCCTCGTAGAAATGTATCCCTTCCATCACCATACTCATTAGTAGGTTAGGTTGGGTGTTAATCCTCAAGAGTTGTTTAACAACTAAGGTTTCATTAAGGGCTCTAAAATTCATTAACCCTAACACCTTCCCCCTCTTTTTGGGTCTAGATTATCCCAAATGGCCCAGTGAATTTCATCCACCCTGCCTCATTTTTCCACCACAAAAACCTTTTACTTTCCTTACAAATATCTTTACAAACAGAAACATGAACTTTAAAGTAGGAAAGATGACATAAGTAGGGAGAGCTTTTACGACAGTCCTAATTAAATTACCTAACTTAACTCAAAAATTTATTTTTCCAACTGAATATTCTGTTTAGAACACACTCTCTAATAAACTTAAAGGTATCTTTTTTTTTTCGACTTTATTATTCCCAAAAGGAGACCTAAGTGAGTGGATGACCTGATACTAGATATCCCATTAAAAATATTGTAAATTCTAGTCATGTTTCTGTTGGATTATACTATAAAAGTTCAGTTTTGTGTTACTTACAATTTCATTTTGAATGATGTTCTTGTCTATGGTTAAGTAAATAATCGTAGTTTATTTTTTTATGCGAACATAGTTTCTTTATTTTACATTGTAGATAAGATGGTTCAACTCTTTGAACAGAAAGATCTTATTATCGGTGTCTTATAAAACATAGATATTTGTTCACAACACAAACATAATTGAACTAATTGTCCTGAAAGGTTGTAGTGAGATTTTCTAGTTAATTGATATTTGACTAACGAATTACACTAGTATATCCCGGATGTATTGAATACACCTATAGGAGGATAAAATTATTTTATATTGACCAAGTAATTAATATTAACCTCAGTAATTGTTGTGTTATCTTAATCTATAAGACAATAGATGTGAATATGTATTTGGTACTTATTTATTTGATCTACCATGGGTGAGATTTATTTTGTTAGGTCGACATACTCAGTATTCTGGTAAATAATGTCGAGTGCATGATGTGTCGTTAAGATTATTTACCAATGACTCCGATGGGGCTTTCGTCGTTCGAGATATGAGCTCTACAATATCTTATGCGACCTCTTCTCTTTCATTTTTCTCTTCTTCCTCATTATTTTTAGGATATACTGTAAAAGCTCAACTTTTCGTTTCTGGCAATACCATTTTGATATGACAATCATGTTTTAGTCAAGTATTTATGTTTGCAATTTATTTATTTATACGAGCATAAGTTCCTTTATGTTACATTGTAAACAGTATGGTTCGATGTGTCGAACATAAAGATCATACTATCAATTTCTTGTAAAATATAAATTAAATATTCACAGTCTAGACATAATTGAACAACCTATGGTAAAAGACTGTAGTGTAATTTTGACTCAGTTGGTCTTTGACTGATGAATTACACTAGTACTTTGTTAATTATTGAATGGACCGCAGAAGGATAAGATTATTTAAATACTGACCGACTAAATAATCCAAACCTTCAATAATTGATGTGTATTCTTAACTGTAAAATAATAAACATGCATATATACTCATTACTTGACATACTCGGTATTTTGCTAAATGATAATGTTTGTATGATGTGCTATTGAATGAGAATCATGTTTGATTAAACAAGTTCTATGTTCTATTGTTTTTGCACTTAGATAAAATGGTTTATTGCGGACAGACAGAAGATCATTTTATCAATCACTTGCGAAAAAAGAATAATTGGTTCACAACCTAGATGAAAATGAACAAACCATCAGAACAGTTGTGGTGTCAACCGTACATTTGATCTTGACTGATTAGTCGCACTAGTACATTTTATGAATTGAACATGATCCCACATAGGAGCAGCTCATTTTATACTAATTGGTGTAGATGAACTAGGCCTAGGTTAACTAATGCGTTCTCTTAATATATAACATATAAACATACATGTGCACTCAGTAACTGTTACTTTGATTCACAAAAAGCGAGATCCATTCTTTTAGGTCAATAACCTTCGTGTTTTGGGTAATAGTTCTGCGTGTATGATTTACTGATACAATATTTACGGTCACCATGTGCGTTAGTTTGATGATGTCCTCAAAGTGAGATCATTAAAGATTATTATGTTAAACCATGCAGGTGGATTAAGTTCCTACTTAATAATAAAGATTTGAGCGGTACTAGCTTCGGTTCAAGGTATCGGTTAATTATTAATTGTCAGAAATCGAATTAAGTGATAAACATTATATTTTAAATGTGAGGAGGTAATTCGGGTAATTACTATTGGAGTCTCGAAATAACTCAGGGATGACAAAAGAGTTCAATAGTATTTTCTTAGTGGACCAAAACATTATTTAAGTTATTGAGCAGAGTGCGCTTGGTCCATAGTTAGGCCGAATAACTTAAGGATCCCACATCATCACCTCCTTAGAGTCCCTGGTATAGCCCTATAAATACATCATTAAGCAATGGGATAGGACACACACATAACCGCATGCCTCAAGCGATCAACCGATCCTAGTTCCCTTCGAGCTTTATCTCCGAGTATTTTTTGTCCATTAAGACAATCGTAGAGGTGTCGGGTCGTATAGCAGAAGTCCCTGAGGTACACGACACCGCAGAGATCATCCGCAAACAACTGCACGCAACTAGACATCCATGGCGAACCACCACGTGCGACCAGACGACTCGAGCGACCAGCCGAGACGCAGTCCCGATGATCATTGCGGATGACACGATCGCAACGAATGACCCGTCATGTTTGCTTGCAGCCCGTGAAGTTCTCGCGCGTTCCAGTTGCGAATATGACCTGTAGTCCCCGCATGCTGACGAATCGCAACAATCCCGATCGACCGCGACCCGACGTCTGCGAGACCCGCTGCAACTGTGCGACGTGTTACCAGCGACCCCCTGACATCCGAACGAGGTGATTTTTCAGCGAGTGGAAAATCAGACGATCTCCATCAACGCAAATCTACAACGTCTCAGAGTCTGCAATTTTAAGCCGTAAGTGTTCAACCTTAAACCCCTAGATCCGTTGCGCATAGGTTTATTGGTGATTATTCGATTCGTAACCTGTACATAACAGATTTTCACCAGTCCCAACACATCCAACGTGGAGGTCGCGAGATTACCATCCGACCTGAAGGTCGTGAGATAGCCATTAGACTTGGTCATACCGAGGTCACCATCAACCCTGGAACCAGCTGGTGCAGAACTAAACGTTTTGTCCAGGCCATTCATACCTGAGCTAAAGATGAACCATGCCAACTTGACGCACCCATCAGTTCACCTGACCTACACTGTATGCTCTATCAACATCTTCACTTGTCGACTTTCCAGTTATATCATCGACTTTCCTGGTATATTTCCAACCTCTAACCTTATTTGTCTAGCCATAGAAGATTACATCAAAGTCGTAGACACATAGTTGGCTCTAAATTTTGTTGAACAAGTCTATTTGAAAAGCTTGCAAGAATTCAAACCCACGGGATGGGGTTAGTCTAGCATTGTGGAAAATTAGTTATTTAATTAGTTTCATTTCCTTTTTCACTTTTGACAAACTTAGCGTTGTTATCCACAAAAAAAATTACGAAGAAAAAGTAAAAGCCCAAAAAGGCTGAAAAGTGTGGCGACTTTTTTGTAAAGGTAGGTATAAGAAAAGAGCCAATAATGGAAAAAAAAAAATAGGAAATAAAAGCTGAAAATTAGTAAGTCACACTTGAAATGAAAAGGGCCACAAAAAGAATCAAAAACTCAAAAAGCGTAGGAAAAGACAAACAACACAACTCCTTGTGGATGAGAAAAACTTTCCCTTTTGCTGACATGGCAGTATTAAAACCTTAAAACACACACACCTTCAAAGACACGCACACACATCCAAAAAGCAACCCGCAAAGATGGAAGAAGAAGAGTCTTTGAAACACAATATATTTATGGACGATACTACGGTCCCATTACGTAATAATCTAGCGATTACAAAATTCGACGAAATAGTTTCGTAACGGACCTTAGCATTTCCTTATATTTATTTATTTATTTTTATTAATAAAAAAGACGCAGCAAACACGCTCACTGCGTGTCAGAAGTCTTCCTAATTTAATCCCAATAATCTTTTTATTTTTGCTGTATCGTTTCTGATCTTTGCTTGTTTATTGTGTATGCTATGTTGGGATTCTCTTAGAAAATTTGGTGAGAGGAAAATAAGAAAAGGAAAAAAAAAAATGTCGGAAGTGAAAGACCCGAAGATAAAGCTTTTCGGTAAAACCATAGGGCTGCCGGAGACTGTTGAGGCGGCGGCGGACGGGATTTCTGATGCGGCTGCTCCTCCGTCTTGTGATGCTCAGACAGGAAGCAGCGCGAACCAAAAGCCTTCGAGTTCTATTATGATTCAAGATGGCGACTTTAATGGAGATGCAGATGACCCTGATTCGGACGAGGTATGAGATTGGGTTATGCTGAGATTTGCGACTTGTGGGCTGCTTTTTTTTTTTCGAGTTTTTCGTACTTTGGGGATATGCTTGCTTATTTCGATTTGGGGTTTTATCTTTTCGATGGCATTGAAATGGGATTTTGTTTTATGGTTTATTGGAGCAACTGAGGATTGATTCATAGGATTTGTTATTTGTTTTTCTCCTTTCCTTTGTACTCTGTTTTTTGGGTCTTTTTGATGTGCTCGAAGTACTGATTTGAACTACGTTTGTGGGCTGATTTTCATTTTCCTAGGTTTCAGGTACATGATGAGTGTTCCATGTTTGTTTTTCGAGTTCCCCAGTTCGGTTTTGTTATTTTGTAGCTCGTTCGAATTGCAATGTATTAGGTTTTGTTTCATTTGCTATACTTTGCCAAGATTTCTTCTGCAAGAACACGTCGATAGATAGTTGTGCGGTACTAGTTTTCCACGATTTCTTCTGCAACAACAATAGATTGTTGTATTGTTAAAAGATTTATTTATGCGAAGAAATGCGAGAATGGACTTTTTGAACGTTGGTGAAAAGTTTATGATAAAGTTTACTTATCTTTTCTCCTTCACTTGTAATGACTAAACTCAAAGATTCGGTATATGTGAGTAGTTCGAATTGGTTTATGAAAATTTTCTTTGACAGTGACTTCTTGCTTATGGCGCGGATTTTAGTCCGCAAAATCATGTGCACACATTTAACATCTATGTATTATCTGATTTGCATTGCTTTTCATCTCCGTCTCTCTTCGAAGTTTGTAATATTCCAGTCAGCTTTTAAGCTTATAAAAGCTACACGCGCAAAAACAAATAGAGTTGTTTGAACAACTCTTTTTACCCTTAACCACCTTATTAGTTGTCAAATTATCCTACTTCAGCTCTTTGTGATTACAATTTGATCTTTAAACAAAAAGAGAATAGATTACAAAAGCCTAGCATGATTATAAAAGGACCAATTGTGTTTCGACTTTTGCACTCTCAAATACCTCTTGTGTATTTTTATGTTAAAACAATGTCCCCTCAACAAGGGTCAAACCGATGAGGACGTTTTCTGCGAGGTAAGTGCAAATCTCAAGGGTTCTTTGGAATTTTAGGAGATTCATTTTTTTTCTCCCGTTCTCTCATTCTTTCTTACTCCCATTTTTTCTGTCGAAGTGTGTGTTTGTGTGAGGAATTAGACTAAACTTCATGGGAAGGTATATAACCCCAAAAACGACAAGTTCCAAGTTTCCTTCTTGTTCTTTTTTTTCTTTTTTTGTTTTTTCTTTTTGTCGATTCTCACGAGTATGTTGCAGAGGCAACCAGTCCCAGGACAAGACGACTCAAATGAACAAAACCAAGCCCACCATTCACCCTCAAGCGAATCAAATGCCACTAATGCCCCTACACCATTAGCCGAAGGTTCAAAAGAAGACCTTAACGAGCTAAGCAACTCGAATGAGAAAATTCTAAAGAAGCCCGTCAAGATACTCCCGTGCCCCCGTTGCAAGAGCACGGACACAAAATTCTGTTATTTTAACAACTATAACGTGAACCAGCCAAGACACTTCTGCAAGAAATGCCAGAGATACTGGACAGCTGGCGGGGCCATGAGGAATGTTCCAGTAGGCGCTGGTCGCCGTAAGAACAAGAACCAGGCAACCTCTCAATTTTGTCCTGTGGCTGTCTCGGAAGCCCCCCAGGGGGATCCCAGTGGAACTAGTTTCCTTGCCTTTGGTTCGGATACTCATGTGCCTCTATGTGAATCGATGGTGACGGATTTGAATGTTGGCGGCAAAAATATTGGGACTAAGGAGAGCAACGGGCATGTACGCTCGAGCGAGCCTTGGATGGACGAGATGGGTGAAAAGCAGGTTGTTAGATACCAAATTATGGCTTGAATTAAATTTCAAATTTTGGGAGTATTTTGAAATTATTTAAATAAAAAATTGCATAGCTCAATTTGTCTAATGATTTTCCTATCTTCAGAAATAAAAAGACATGCAGTATGAGTTTATTTCCTTTTATTTATCTAAATTTTGTTGTACTAAAATTTATCCAAGCAATTTAAATTTACACATGCAAATTTAAAAAAACTATTATTATTATATAATTTTATTGATTCAGTGAAAATACTTCTGCAGCTACCTATTTTTCATGGGGCCCCTTGGCCTTACCCATGGCACTCTGTTCAGTGGAGCCTACCAATGGCGGCTTCGCCAACTTTTGCCCAGGCAAACTTTCTGGGGCAGTTCTACTCTACAGCACCTCCTTATTGGGCCGGGCCAGGTTTATGGAACGTTTTCCCTCCCGCACCAACCTCAAGTTCCAGTCCGAATTCCCCAACCCTTGGGAAGCACCCGAGGGACGAGTGTTTTACTGCTGATTCAGAAAACGAACAAGAAAAACTAGAGAGTGATGCTGATAAATGTTTTTGGGCACCGAAAACTTTGAGAGTCGATGATCCGGGAGAAGCTTCTAGAAGCTCCATATGGTCGACTTTAGGTATAAATAAAGACGTAGATGGTGATTGTCATGATATGGGCGTAAGTGATGGTGATGGCCTTTTCAAAGCTTTGAAGAGGAAATCCGAAAACAATGATGATAGGAATCGAGCTCATGAAGAAAGCTCCACCTTTTTGGTGGCCAATCCAGCGGCTTTGTCGAGATCCGTGAGTTTCCATGAGACGAGTTTCCACGAGGAGAGCTCATGAGCTGGTTATTCATTGAGTACCGACACTTGGGGGCATCAACTATGGAACATACATTTTGGAGTTTGGTCGAATTGCAAAAAAGTCCACATATCTCTGGAAATTATGCAGGTCCCCCACTGGGTATTCGTTTCGATTTTTTACTTGTTGCGCCCTCGTTGGGTGGGTATTGTAATCACGGTAAACCGTGGGGGTAGTTTTTTCAACATTTCCATAATTTTAGGGCGTTGAATGAATCGCCGAGCCGCAGTTGATGGGGGGGGCATGGAGTTACAAGCAGATAGGTTGCTAGTTAGTTAGGAGACAGATTTATGTTTTTTGGCTTTACTTTTAGTTGGAGTACACAACAAATGTGTATATTGTGAGATAGAGTGAGAAGATTGGCATTTCTGTTGTGGGGTGAGTTTGTTGTCATTAAGCAAAATAAGCTATTTCTGTGAGAACAGTTGCAGTGCTGATGTTGGAATTTAACATCTCATTATTGAAACATTTTGTTTCCAGTGTGAAGTATTTATTCAAAGGTCAGTTTCCTATGAGCTCTGCATTATCAAATTTTGGGCATATTATACTGTGCTTGAAAACTGATGATAAGAATAAGAAGCAATAATTTCTGCACCCACATTGACATCTTTGGTATTTACTGTTTCTACTTTAAATTTTGGGTATACACTACCCAAAAAAAAAATGGTGATATGCCAACGGTATATATTCTACTGGATATTCCAATAGTACAATTTCCTTTTGAATGAATTTTTCATTAAAATATTAATGGAAATTTGATGATTCGAAAGGTCATTTTTCCAACAGTTTATTACCATAGAAAATTCCGCTTGAATATGCGATTTTCATTGAAACTTTTATTTTTAGACCTTCTCCACCAGTACTACAAATCACAAAATTGCAGTACGGGCTCCTCCACCCGAATGACAAAACCGATCGCAAGATTGGTTTTACACCCTCTCTCCCTCAGTTGGGTACAAATTTGCTTCTGAACACAGACATTGCATCCAGACTTTTCTTTTTACAATATAGTCCTTTAACTTTTATTCATTTGTAAAATGAATTTTTGATATTTTTGTTAATGTATTTTTTGACTAAAAGTTTTTGAGTAATACTAAAGTAATCTTTTAATTTGGCAAATGAGCCCAGGGTCGTAAGGAGTTTTCTGCGGGGGTCAACGAGGGGGCTGGAACTGGATGGCGCACCGTGATGGGGAGGAAGAAACGTGGTCAAGGAAAGGCACAATTGGGTAATTCTCGGGTGGAAAAGGGTGAACCGTCTGGGGTCCAAGCACCGACGGGGGATAAATCTGTGGCTGGACCATCAGTGGTTTCGGGGCCATTGGTGAATGGCCGAAGGCAGGTGGGATCTCCTTTGAAGCAAAATGCTGATGCTCGTCCTTCTACTCCTTTTTCTTTTACTTCCATTGTTCATCCGGTGGCCTCGACCTTGGACTCCACCAAACACCAGGTGGTACATGTGGTTGAACCATCAACCCCGGTGCCCCACAGTGGGGATGTCGAGCTCTTGGATCCGGGGGACGTAAGTATGTTGGTTGACCATTCGGCTTCCAGTCGGGGGCCAGCTGTGGTGACAGTGCCGCCGGAAGGGGATGATTGCGACTCTCTGGTGGAGAGTGTACATGATGAGATGCTGAGTGAGGAGGCGGGGACGCAAGTTCCTAGTTCTCTCTGATGTCTGGCTTGAATGCTTCCTTCTTTGTTTTTTGTTTCCTTATGAATATTGTGTCATGGAATGTGCGAGGGGCTACTTCTGACGGGTTTAGACGGGCCTTTATTACCTTAAAGCAGCAGTACCGACCTTCCATTTTTGCGGTGCTTGAACCACGACTTAGTGGTGTGGGCGCGGACAATTTCATTAGGCGGAGTGGTTATGATCGGTCCTTCAGGGTCGAGGCTACGGGTTTCTCTGGGGATATTTGGGTCCTTTGGCAGGATGCGGTTGATCTTCAGGTGTTGGAGTGTAGTCGTCAGCATGTTCACGCCCAGGTCAGGATTGGCATGTCTTCTGTCGAGGTATCCTTCATCTATGCTAGCCCGAACCCCCGGATACGTCGTTCTCTGTGGGTTGATTTGGGTTCACTTGTCCATCGCATTCGTGGGCCGTGGATTGTAGGAGGAGACTTCAATTGCATGCTACGGGTCTCTGAGAAAAGGGGGGTCGGTTCGGAGTTGCAATCTCAGCACTGACTTTGCCGATTGGATATTCAACAATGATCTCCATGAGTTGCGGACTGACGGCGATCAGGCAATGTGGTTTCGGAACGGTCTAGCGGAGAAGCTCCATCGATGGATTGGTAATGAGGCCTGGTCAGATTTGTTCCCGGATAGCTTGGTCCGACATCTCCCCGGGTGCACTCGGATCATACTCCTCTGATGGTGCGGGTCCTTCCGGCAGACCGGGTGAGCGGTATCAAACCGTTTCGTTTTCTTGCTGCGTGGCTTACTCATGAGGGATTTGATGAGTTGGTTTCTACTACATGGTCTAGTGGGGGATCCTATGTGTCTCTGGCGGCGGACTTCTCCTCTCGGACGCGGGATTGGAATTCTTGTGTCTTTGGTAATATCTTTCATAGAAAGCGGCCCCTCTGGTAATATCACTCTGAAAGGCTTTAATTTTTGTGTCGAATTAATTTTCAACCAAGGCTTTAAAACTTAAGAAGGCACTGTGAACATCTGGTTTTGCCTTTAACAAATAAATCCAAGTGAATCTTGAATAATCATCTATAAAACTAACATAATTAGCATAACCATTCAAAGATTTCACATGACAAGGCCCCCACACATCACTGTGTATTAACTCAAGAGGATAAGAACATATATTCTGAGAATGATCAAAAGGCAAAGAGTGACTTTTAGCCATAATGCAAGATCCACAAATATTGTTTTCATCATCTGCTTTATAGTTTAGGTTACATAACCTTAAAGCTCTCTTAACATTCTCATAATTGGCATGTCCTAGCCTTTGATGCCATAGTTCTAGGCTATTACATTTACTTAATTCAGAAAAAATAAGAAAAGGGTTGTGTCTTCAAAAGTTGTTGATTTTCTTCACTTGAAACTCTATGTTGGGCACTCTTCACACATTGCAGATTGAATTGATACAACCCTTCTTTATGAACCCCCTTGAGTAGGACCTCTTGAGTTTGTTGATCCTTAACAAAGCAGACATTTGGATGAAGTTCAAAGAATACTTTATTTCTCTTGAAAACTGTGAGACACTAAGAAGATTTCTGCTTATCATAGGCACATGTAAAAGATTTTTCAGAAAGAAAACATTTGTTTGATCAGGAGCTTGAAAAAGAGAATTACCAAAGTTACTCATGGTGGCACCTTCACCATTTCCCATTAGAAGTTTGCTTCCTCCATTGTAATCTGAGGCAATGTTCAGGTTTTCAAGTTCATTGGTTACATGATTTGAAGCTCCTGAATCAGGATACCAGTTGGTCTCAGAACCCACATCAGAATAGGTGTTTCCACCAGGCATTTGCACCATGTTCAAAGTAGGATTTCTTTTTGGTGTTTGTTGTCCTTGGCTAGTTTCTTGTTGATTAGGTTGACTGTCATACCTATACCAACACTTGTCACCTGTGTGGTTTAGGCCATAGCAGATTTGGCATTGAGATCTATTGCCTTGATTTCTTCCTCTGCCCCTGCCCCTATAAGAGCCTCTTCCCCTTCTTCCACCTTGAGCTGCATTTCTATTTCTTTTGAACTGATTGAAGATTGGGGTGAAGTTTCTTTGGAAGTGTTGAGTGACCACATTGGCATATGGTTGTGACCCTTCTGAGCTAACAACAGACCCTTGGTTCATCTCAAGTCTTGACTCATAAGTAAGCAACAAGGCATGAACTTCAGCAAGTGTGTGAGGGGGGAATCTTGAAGTGACATTTACCACTATTGAATCATATTTAGGCCCCAAACCAGTAAGAATGTGAAGGATCTGATTTTGTTCTGAAACATTTTCTTCTGCTATGGCCAGAACATCACAATGGTTCTTGATCCTATTGAGAAACTCTCTCATGGACAGACCAGCTTTCTTCAAGGTTTGAAGTTTTAGTTTATACTGCATTATTCTAGCAGATGACTGACTGGCAAATTTACTTTCAATAGCCTCTCATATTTCTTATGCAGTGTTTAAACCAACCATCATGACTAAAATCCCTTCAATGATGACATCAACCAGGAAGCCAAAAGCTGATCTTGCCTAACCCAATAAAGATAATCAGGGTTGATTTGAGACTCACCATTTTCTGGATCTGAGATGAGCTTCTCTGGTTTCTTGCTTTCACCATTGATGTAGCCCTCCATTCCATAGCCTCGTATGGTTGTTATGACATGCCGCTTCCATATTAGGTAGTTGGTTTCATCTAGCTTTGTTGATATCAACTGACTATTGGGTTGAACAAGAGAACCCATTGCCGCTGTACTTGGATTTGGAGCAGCCATGGAAGTAGAAGATGAAGTGGAGTGACTCATGGTGAAGAGAGAAGATAAAAATGGAACAAGAAAATAAAAAATAAAGGATGATAATCAGAAGCAGGTCTAACCCGCTCTGATACCATAACAATAAATCATCTCCATTGTCATAGATCTAAGCAAAAGTGCAGAAAATGAAGAACAAAGTTTTTGGCTGCTGCGCATAAAACTCACGTACACAATTCTCAATCAATGTTTACATGAGCTGGGAATAAACCTGTATACACACATCAAGGGAAGATAAACTAGACAAGTGTCCATCTTATACAAATGATCCTACTATTGTAACAGCTCCAAACTAAGAGTGTGGCCAGCTTTTGTAGCTTTAGGAAAAGCAGTTTTGTCTTCATTGCATGTCCATGCTGGCTCGTCATTTTGCATGAGTTGGAGGCTGCTCTTCTTTGACCAAGTTCTGTTATGCTTTTTCTCAATATTGCTAACAAGGTAAAGTTTAAACCCTTAATTAAAATTCGCATCTTTAGGTAATTGTTCTTATTTTCTTAGGTAAATCTAGTTAAAAATCAACCCATCATTCTTAGGAAAAATTGAAATCCTAGCATATAAAAAAAAAAAGCTCTGTCCCCCGCTGTGAAAAAAAAGTCTTCCCCCGCTGCGCTCAAGCTCTCCAAATTCCGGTTGGTTCGCCTTCCTCGACGTCGAAGTAGACTTGGCTAGGGGTCGTCCTCGACCGCCCTCTCCCTCCTAACGCTGCACGACCTCGGATCCATGTGGATGGCGGCGATTAGGGTTCTATATCCCGATAGCGGACGGGGATCAATTGGAGGTGGTGCTCCTCCCCGGTCGGCGATTGACCTGCTAGTGGAGCTCTTTCTTCAGGCGCAACCTTTCCGGCGGAGCTCCGCCTTTCAGGTGGGGCTTCCATCTCTGGTCGTCGGCAGGCTATGGTGGTGTCGGGAGGAGTTCGTGTTTTCGGGTGGGGAGGGACCCCTGTGGCTGCAGCGTTTCCGTTGCGGTGGTTGGGGTTGAAGGCTCGATTTTCGCTCACCCCCCTGTTCGACTAGTGGTGTTAGGAGGCAGGGGACCAGGTGTTATTCGCCTCTAGTGGTGTTAGATGAGTTCGGGTGGGGTCGGTGTGGGGGTTGATTGTGGCTCTCTCGGTTAAGGACGGGTCAATTTTTGGGATTGGTTCGGGGTTCAGATTGTTTTACTGTATAGGCCTTCTGCAGTTTCGGTAGCGGCTTCTGGGCCTTGAATCCTTCTTGGGTTGATCGTTTCACTGCTGGTTGGGCTACTTCGTTCGCCGGGGAAGGTATCTGTTTGTTTTTTTTTTCTAGGTTTTGTTGTTCTTGTAGGTGTGTTTGTGTTCTTGTTTGTTTGTTAGTTGTTTGTTTTAGGATTGAGTATTGTTGTGTTTTTGTTTCGGCGGTTGGCTCTGTAAACAAGAGCAGGATCAACCTTTATTCTCTTGTGGAGAGCAACTTCTGTCTCTATTCTTATGTGGGGAGCTTTGTAGTTCTTCTTGTGTTTTGTTGTGGTAGTCGTCTCGTGAGTCTTGTTTTTGTTTCTAGCGTTGCTAGAGTCGAGCTTCTAGGCGGTCGTCATACCTGTCATCTCATTTTATTCTCCCGTTGGAAGTGTTATATTTCTTATTCTCACATTTGTGCTTTGGTTTATATAGTTCTTCTATCGTTTCGGCAAAAAAAAAAAAAAAAAAATGCTAGAATGTTTAGAATCTTTAATCTTTCATTTTTGTGCTTTTACGACTAGTTAGTAAACGAAGCTCCAAATATTCATCCCTCGAGAGACG
>CACSLK010031421.1:4415454-4433024 GCA_902706635.1 Striga hermonthica | reverse complement strand
AATATTTCTTTGAATTGGACATAACTGAACATAAGATGGCAAGAATAAGTTTAAGCTCATTCCTTGTATATATATGTAGATTGCATGGACAGTGAAGACCCAACTCTTCCTATATCATTACCATCGTCAGCACAAATTGCAAGCAATGAAGATGAATGGATCAAAACTCTCTATCCTTGCATCTTTTTTTTCGGTCCTCCTTTTCCTTTCCGTGAGTCCACTCTATTCAATCTCTTGTCCTGAAACTGAAAAACAATCACTGTTAAGCTTCAAGCAATCTCTAAATGACTTCTCAAACGTGTTGTCTTCTTGGGATGCTAAATTTGATTGTTGCACGTGGAAAGGTGTTGTTTGCTGCAATTTAACTGGCCGAGTTCTTCAACTCCATCTCCGAGGTAACTATTTAGGTGGCAAACTAAACTCATCTTTGCTCAACTTGAAGCATTTGAAATATCTTGACGTGAGCCAAAACAACTTTGAGGAAGAAATCCCACTTTTCGTTGGATTGCTCACAAGCCTCGAGTACTTGAATTTGGAATCCGCTGGATTTTATGGAAAAATTCCACACAATATTGGAAATCTTTCAAATTTGCACTCTCTAATTTTGGGTAATTCACTATTGGATGGTGATAGTCTGGAATGGGTGTCCGGACTTACCCAACTAGAGCACCTCAACATGAATGGTGTGAACCTCAGTCGAGCAACCAACTGGGCACAACAGGTGATCAACAAACTTCCTTCTTTAGTCGAGCTGCAAATGAGTTCTTGTAGTCTTAGTTTTCTTGCTGTGAATGATGTTAACAATATCAGCCGTTCTAATTTAGCTATTATTGATCTCTCTTTGAACAACAACGATTTTCAATCTAATTATGCCAACATCCCACAATGGATTTTTCAACTCAGCAACCTTATCAGTCTTGATATGAGTTTGAACTCATTCCACGGCCCAATTCCAACAATGAGCAACACCACAAAACTCCGCCACATTAATCTCTCCTATAACAATTTAAATTCAAGCATTCCACAATGGCTATACTCCTGCAAACACCTCATGTTCCTCGATTTAAGTCAAAATGAACTTTCCGGAAATATATCAAGAGAAATTGCAAACCTGTGCAATATTCAGAGTTTGATGTTGTCGGGTAATAATTTGGGTGGTGAGATAACAAATTTATTTGGAAACATGTCTGATTGCTTCTTACGAGCTTTGATATCTTTAGATTTGTCAGAGAATCAAATCTACGGTCGTCTGCCTCATCAATTTGGAGAATTTAGGAGTCTCCAAACCCTCTATCTTAGTTACAACTCATTGTCCGGTGTAATTCCAAACGAAATAGGGAACTTGATTTCCCTTGAAAGGTTATACTTGAATAATAATAAACTGATGGGGAATTTGCCAGAGAGTATTGGGAAACTTGTGAACTTGAAAGATCTTTGTATAGGGCATAACATGTTGGAAGGGGTTGTGACTGAAACCCACTTTGCCAATCTCTCAAATTTAGGTTACTTGTATGCCTCTGGAAACTACTTGACTTTGAAAGTCAACCCCAATTGGATCCCATCATTCAAACTAGAAATGCTTTACCTACGTTCTTGGGACTTGGGATCTCGAATCCCATTATGGCTTGGGACTCAGAAAGAGAGTATCGTCGACCTTGATTTATCGTGTACTGGAATATATGGAAACGTTCCCAGCTGGTTATGGAGTTTGAGTTTTGGATATCTTAATCTTTCGCATAACCAACTCGTTGGAAATATTTTATCCATTAGTGATCATGGGCATGATTATAGTTTTTTTGACTTGAGTTCCAACAGGTTTAGTGGTCCACTGCCTCGAATTGGAACAAATGTGGGTTGCCTTGATCTCTCCCATAACTCATTCTCGGGACATCTGTCAAAATTTCTTTGCAGCACATCAACCCATAGTAGACTGGAAATTCTTAATCTCGGTGAAAATTACCTGTCTGGTGAGTTACCCGATTGTTTCTTGAAATTGAAATCATTGATAACATTGAACTTGGGCAACAATGAATTATCCGGAAGAATACCAGATTCCATAGGATTTCTAGCAAGTTTAGAGTTCTTGAATCTATACAGCAACAATTTCTCTGGCCACATACCTTCTTCACTGCAGAACTGCATGGAACTAAGGAAGATCGACTTTTCTGATAACAATCTTGGCGGGAACATACCAAAATGGATTAACACAAGATTTTTCCGACTGGCAGTTCTCATTTTGCGCTCAAACAATTTCAGTGGAGAAATCACCCCATCCATATGCCAGCTAACATCTCTACAAATCTTGGATCTCTCTCATAATAGGCTTTCCGGGGGAATACCTACCTGCCTCAACAACCTTACTGCAATTACCACAAAAAGATTTTTAACACATCTTTTTGATATGGATGGTTTTTCTGATAGTGCATCAATTGCAACAAAAGGAAGAGAACTCACCTACAGTAATACTCTTTCTTTGGTTACCAGTATTGACCTTTCAAACAACATATTGTCTGGTGACATCCCAAGAGAGGTAACAAGTCTGGTGGAACTCAGAATATTGAACCTGTCGCGAAATCATTTAACAGGATCCATCCCAGACAACATTGGAAACATGAAGCAACTCGAATCTCTTGATTTCTCAATGAACTCATTATCGGGTGAGATTCCAAGTAGCATCACGACCATGTCTTTTTTGAGTAGCTTCAATTTGTCATATAACCACTTGACTGGAAGAATCCCAGAAAGCACCCAGATTCGAGGATTGAATGAGTCGAGTTTCATCGGCAACAATCTCTGTGGCCCTCCACTTACAATATCTTGCGGAAATGACGATAAAGCCCTTGCTCCATTGCATGCAGAGAATCTTGTACGCAAAGGCAATAAACGAGATATTGATTGGTTTTACGTATTCCTATCTTTAGGGTACGCTGTCGGGCTTTCGGCTGTCCTCACGACATTGTATTTTAAGAAGAAATGGAGTGAATCGTGTTATGCTCTCTTTCACAAGTTATGGGACAGTGTTTATGTGTATTTTCTTATCAAGTGGAGAAGGCTCACAAGAGTGTTGGACTGAAATTTTGTGAAGGTATTCTGATGTTCTGTTCCAGCATGGATGTGTTTAGTATTAAGGTGTTGGATTTATTATGTATGTTTGATTGTTGCTTGTTGTATGAGTTTTTAAAAACTACTTTATTATTATTTATCATATATGACTTTTGCTTGCTTGATGAAATCAGTGATGGCAATATTTATATGGATTCATGGCTCTTATAGATTATGTGCAAACCAGCAAGCAAGTTATAAAACCTTGTTCTTCTTTTTTTTTTAGCCCCCTTATTAATATCATCATTGTCTTATGTATATTGATTTTTTTTATGACCATAATAAACTTATTGAATATATCCATCCACGCACCAAGTATCTAACAGTAACAGGGCATGCATCAAGTTGGGATTAGATATGGATGAGCAGGCCTCCCCTTTTGAGATTACACAGAAAAGCCCCAAATTTCCGCAAACAGTAGACCCTCTCATTTTTCTTTCATTTTCTCGTCCCAGGCTTCTCCGTCGGTTTTCAGCTCCCAGCGATGCCGGTCAGCATCTGATTTGGCCTGGGTCGTCGATGTAGTTCCGGATGTTTTCCGTCTCTCTCTCTCTCCGCGCTGTGGATTTCAACCTTTTCCAGTTTGCCAGGGTGGGATTTTAGTTATGGAAGCACCGGAGTTTTTTTGGGTCGGCAGGCCGGTGACGGCTTGCGGCTGTCGGGGCGGTGGACTGCATCTTGGCTCCCCCTTATTCGGCCTTTCTGGTGTTGGGAAGGATGTTTGTGTTTATGTAGCTTTGTGTTGTGTTTCTTTTCTCCCGTATGAGAGTTTTCTTTCTCTACTTGTGGGAGTCTTGCTGTTGGGGATAAATGAAGTATTGGCTTTTTTAGTTACTACTAGTAAAGTGCACGTGATACACGATTCATATTTTCTTTTGTGGTTTTAATTTATATTTGATTTTTATTTTATATGGTTTATAATTATATGGATTATTATTTTTAAACATTCAAACAAAAACAAGTACATTGCATAATGAATTGTGTCATATGTATCAAAAGTTCAAACATAATTTTTAAATAATGATAATATTTAAAAGTCATTATTAAAAAGAAGAGTACATAAAAAAAAAAATTGATGTACAAATGCTTTGTATAATTGTATCTAACTTTTGTGGTTTCGAGATCAATAAAATCAAGATTAGCAAAACTTAAATCAGTCCATACAAATGAAAATCACTGACCACAGAGGTTCTCAGACTTCCAGATCAAAATGCAAAAAAATAAAATAAATAAATAAAATCAAAAAGAAAGAAGACCAAAAAGAATGAATGATATAATTTCTGTTATATATAAATAAATATTAAAACATTCTGATAAAAAAATATTTCATTACCTTTTATATATAGATGATATGTTGATTAAATTAAGAATTATATGCTATCATAACAAATCTCAACCATCTGAGAACCTGGGGTTAAGTTAAGCCTTATAACAACAGTACCATACATTAATTAAGAACACACACAAAAAAGTTTTACTTCTCAATCAAACAAACATACAGAAGAAGACTGTGAGACAGCCTTCTAATCTTCGTGGTAAAGGTACAAGCCAAGACCAAATCGAGCACAGGCTCGGCAAAACGCAACTTCCTCTGCTGCAGCTACAGGATCCGCGATATTGCTGTCGCCAGGTGTCACTGTACCAGTTGATTCACGATGTGCCTGCATTTTACGCCAAGAAGCGCAATGAATAATTCGTTTATGAAAATGACTTCAACATATAATCTTGAGGTCCTCAATAAATTAATGGAATAATGAACAATCTTTGTGAAAATGTATTATGCTCTAAGGCACTGTAATGGCAAGATTCAAGTGTAATTGAGGGCTAAATTAAGATGAAAAGAAAACATACCTCCCCATCCGAACCTCGTACTGTCACTCGATACACAACAGTCACACTTCCATTATCCGAGAAAATAACATCTCGAATTTCTCCACACCAACCTACAGAAAAGGAAACATTACCAATTCAACATCAACTAAAGGTTGCTCTTTCTCGACCTCAACTTAGAAAATAATCTGTTTATATTCTACTGAATCAAATATATATATATATATATATATATATATATTAACTCTTTAAATACTGATAAACATCATCAGAAGAAAACATGACCGGACAAGCACACGATTCGGCAGCTTTTCGTAAGACCAACAAACATTCATGATCATTAGCTTTCCAAGGAAAATTAAGAGAGAGAAAAGAAGAAAAAGAAATGGAGACCAATATAATATTTGTTTGAAAGGAAACTTACAAAGAAACAAGCACAGATAAGCACAAACATTTTACATGGAAGCTGCAAATAACTCGACCCAATCAAGGATGAAGACATTACAAAAAGGAAAAAAAAAATGTAATCTTCCGACTGTATGAACTAAAAAATACAGGATCAATGGATCTATCATCTAACATATATTTCTCATCTTACATTTCCACCAAGTTCGAACATTACTGCTGCAGTTATTAGTCCCGTACAAATTGGAAGTGCGTTTCTAATACAATTTAATAGCACAACAAGAAATAAGTGACTTTCACATTAACTTGGCCATGGAAGTAATATTATTCTTTTCTGGACAATCTTGAAAGATTTTCAAAAGAGCATCATAAAAACATTACCTGCAAGGTAAGAATGAAAATGGAACACAATGTGCACAAAAAAAAAATAAAATAAAATAATAACTAGCAACCGAACCAAGTTTCTCAAGCAAAGCTTCGGCTTCACATACATGAATAATACCAGAAGAATATTGCCAAACACAGTTCAGTACAGCAGTAAACATGTGCTCCATGACACTGTTAGTGTTATATTGCCGAATTTGGACCAGCAATGGAATAACAAAGGTACAAATATAACCAAGTATAATACTTAACATCCATAAAACATTGGGCAGCTATTTTCCTTAATAATACAAATTTAAAAAATGATAATAATAAACCGAGAGATGGAACGCATATTACCTGGAGCATAAAAGCTCAGCATGCGGTTCGCCTGGTACCTGGCACAGCCAGAAAATACATATAATCAGCTCCATCTATATGGAAAATATGTAAAAAGATAAAAAATAAAAAATAAAAAATAAAAGAGGAAGTTACATATGCTCTACCTTGTTACTTACCAGGGAATAAAGGTGGGTTGATCATTCTGCGTCTTGATAATGTTATCAGGGACTCGCTTGTTGAGGTCACGGAGAATCTCGGCAAGAGGCCTAGTGATACTGGACGACTTATCAAGAGGCACCACATAATTCGAATTAGGGGCCGCTGACTTTTTACTACTGTTGGTACTGCCGTCACCGGACACGGCCAAGACCCTGAGCCCAAGTAAGCGGCCACGAACATTTGGACCACTTTTTATATGTGTCCTTGTTTTCCACGGTACTGTGCACCCCATCACAGGAAAGCGAACCTCAGTCACCGGAGATAGGATTTTAGAGCATTGGATGGCCGCCATTCCACAGTACCCGCTGCCTAATTGTCAAACACAGTGTAAAGTCAGCAACTTTTCTAGTTTTTAGATGATGGGATTTCAAAAATGGTTACTCACTCTCAAGGAAATAAATAGCTCGCTAAAGTTGCCGCTATTTGAGAAATAACTTTTTTTGGCAGCGTGCCGCTATTTGTATTCATGTGCAATTTAGCCGCTAAATCCCGCTAAATCTCCGCTATAGCTCCGCTATAGCTACAGTGCAATAAACGTTTTAGCCCGCTATTTAAAACCTTGCTCACTCTTCTCCATCACATACTTGCCGAACGATAATTTCGGGAGAAACTATCAAGACGAGATCTGATGAAATTTCCTATCTCACAAACTATGACCTATATTCAAAATCCAATACATCGATTTTTTCCTGCGTGCTACTTAACTGGGAAAGCTTGATCAGTGAATGTTTACTCGACTTGAATTAAGATAAAAAAGCAAAAAAAGAAAAAAATCTAATCAGAAATGGTAGATGCCAAACTGTAACATAAAGAACATAATTTTACAACCTACATAACTACAATCAAAACGACTGCAAACATGAATCAGCCCATGATATTCTTAATTTTTTTTGGTAAAAAAACTCAGATATGTATGAACAATCGGAATTCAAAGATCAACAGAAGGAAAAATGCAAAATAGAGAAAACAAAAGAGAAAAGGCTTCTTACCAATGTGCTGATCGAGCAGCGCCGGCACCGGCGACGGCGACGAGTGGAGAGAGAAAGTAGGGTTTGGTCGGGTGAGGGCAGTTGGGGGAGCAGAGAAGGAGAGACCAAACTCTGAACAGTTCTTCTTTTCCCCTTTGAATGTTAGGTTTTTAATTTTTATCTTCCAGACTAACCTGGACTGAATTGCAAGGGACCCATAATTGAGGGACCAAAATGTAATTGCTCACTTCGGGAGGAAAAAAAAACCAAAGCCCTAAAAGTGAAAAACTGAAAACCCTCATTTTCAGCCGCCCATTTATGCAACTCTCGTTTTGGTGCCGCATCCCGCTGTCCATCCGCCGTCCGCCGCCGCCGTACCGGTCAACTGCTCGACGCTTCTTCTTTCCGATGGGAGAGTCCGCCTCCGGCAAGAAGGGAAAGCCCGACTCGAGCTCCGCTCCTCCGGCGTACGCCAAAGACGAAGCGTATCTTCAGACTGTTATCCCCAAACGCATTGAGCTTTTCGAATCCTTGAAAAATCAACAGAACCTCAGTCGTCTCTCGCTTTCGCCTGACCCAATCAAGTAATGGCGGTCGCTTATATTTTTTTTTTTATTAATTATTTTACTTCTTCATTTTCATTGATTAGCTTACAGTTCAATTCTTACTTTGTTGCTTTGGAATTGACCAAATAGGATTACGCTGCCGGACGGGAAGGTGAAGGAAGGCAAGAAATGGAACACAACGCCGTTCGATGTTGCCAAGGAGATATCAAAGAGTTTGGCGTCAAACGCTTTGATATCAAAGGTGGACGGTGTTTTGTGGGACATGAGCCGGCCTTTGGAAGGCGATTGCAAGCTTGAGCTGTTTACCTTTGAAACTGATGAAGGCCGTGATACCTTTTGGCATTCAAGTGCGCACATACTTGGCGAGGTAAAATGTTGCAAGTGTGATGATTTTTTAAGCAAAGATTATGGCTTTTGTTTTAACTGTGATTGACTGTGGGTTGTTTAATTGGTATTGAGTGGTTTCCAGTCACTGGAGCAGGCATATGGGTGTCGATTATGCATTGGGCCGTGCACCACGAGAGGAGAGGTACATTTTTTGCCATTTTTTTTCTTCCTTTCTTCTGGTAATGGGTCTTCTCCTAAATACCCGGTTTATGCTTGTTTTACTTTCTTTGTCTTTCCAAACTGTACATGTTGTGTTATGAAAGTACACTATGTTTCTTTTGCGAACCTTGCGTCATTTGAATTATCTAAGCTTAAGCTTCTTGAGGAAAGATGAAATGGAAGAGGATTCGGAATGAAAAGAACAAAGTGGAATGTTATGTAGTTCTTGCTTGTCTTGTTAATTAAATAAATCCGTGTTGTTGTTTACAAAGTTGAATGTTATGTAATTCTTGCTTGTCTTGTTAATTAAAAATCCTTGTTGTAGTTTAGTGCATTTTAAACGGAAAGAAATATATCATTATTTATACCTAATGAAAGAATCCCAAATTGCCAATTAAATAAATTAGCAAAGGACATGGATTTTTAATGAGAATTCAGTCAATCAAGAAATCTTCATCAGAGTATTAATTATGCTTACTTCTACTTAGTGTTTGTTGTTTTTGTCAACTAGGTTTTGGAGTACTAAAAAACAAATGTAAACATTGCATTTATTACAAGTAAAGAGGAAGAATATAGCAAAATCACCACTCTAAGTACATCTAATATGTTTTTTAGTTGGACCGAACTTTGCTCCATGCCTAACTTAGATGAAGAGAAGGCTTATTGTTTTTGTTGAACTATATCATGAATTTTGTGTCTCCCTTCCTCTTAGTACCTTACTAATTTTATTATGGGATTTGAATTTCTTATTCTTTCAGATGATTTTACATTCTGATTGAACATATTAGTTTAACCTATTGTTCTAAAAATCTTTATGTGCTATTTGTTGAATAGTATAATTGATTTTTCAGGGATTTTATTATGATGCATTTTATGGTGATCTGGGGTTGAACGAGGATCACTTTAAACTGATTGAAGCAGCTGCCAAGAAAGCTGTTGATGTAAGGCTCTTTTGGTTCTTGGAGATTTGATTTGTAGATCTTTGCCTTACCTATCTGATTTCTTTCGCATGTTTTCATATGCATACTTGCCCACTAACATAATTGCTTCAAGATTGCTTTGCTTTAGGAGTTGGCATTTTGTTATTTGTTTTAGTAAAAGGTCATTTCACGTGTTTCAAATTTTCAATCTAATCTTGAGTTTTATGTTGCTGTTACTTGTGCACTAGGAAAAACAACCCTTCGAGCGCATTGAAGTGACAAGGGAACAAGCTCTTGACATGTTTTCAGACAACCAGTTCAAGGTCTTTTAATTTACAATCCTAGTTATATATCTACATTTCAATCTTCATTTATAATGGAACAATATACTTATGTTTGAATCGTTGATGTTCACTTGTATCTGCACCCTCCTTTAGGTTGAAATTATAAAGGATTTACCAGCCGATAAAACAATCACAGTATATAGATGTGGTCCGTTGGTTGATCTTTGTCGTGGACCTCACATTCCCAATACATCTTTTGTGAAAGCATTTAGCTGTTTGAAGGTAATATCTCATTTCCATTGCAGGTAAATATTGAGTCCGTGAGTCTTCATTTCTCACGTTTTAAATTGTGGTATCAGGCATCATCTGCATATTGGCGTGGTAATAAAGACCGTGAAAGTTTGCAAAGAGTCTATGGTATATCATATCCAGATCAAAAACGTCTGAAGGTGACAATCTTTCCATGTCTTCATCCTTCTTGCTTTTGCTTATTATAGATGGCAATTGTTAGTAATGATATTCCCATTCAGCATTATCAGCTATCTTGACTTGCATAATGGTAATCAATGCAGGAATACAAAGCCATGTTGGAAGAAGCCAAAAAATATGACCATAGAGAACTTACTAAAAAACAGGAGCTTTTCTTTTTTCACCCTCTAAGGTAAGAGTTCAAGCTATAATACACTTTATTTTCCAGTTTAATTCATTTCTGACATTAATGGACATATGCGTTTAGCCCGGGAAGTTGTTTCTTCTTACCCCATGGTGCTCGAGTATGCAACAAGTTGTTGGAATTTATTAGAAGTCAGTATTGGAAGAGAGGTTATGAAGAGGTATATTCATTCATTAGTCTTGAAGGCTGTACATGGATATGCCACATAATTGAATCACTTCATTACTACCTATTGCTTGTTTTTATTAGGTGTGGACTCCGAATATGTACAATATGCAGCTGTGGGAAACATCTGGTCATGCAGCAAACTACAAGGAGAATATGTTTGTGTTTGAGGTGAGATCATGGTAGTAAAAGATTGATTTTACCATATAATGTTTCCATAATTCCATTATTAAGTAATAAAGTTGTGGTATTGTACGCATCTTCTAAGTTGAGGGAGCTATCGTTTGAATTTCTTGTTATTTTCTTTTTTCCAGGTAGAGAAACAAGAATTTGGACTCAAGCCAATGAACTGCCCCGGACATTGTCTTATATTTGATCATAGAGTCCGCTCATATAGAGGTGAGCCTTTCCTTAGTGCCTTTAACATCCCTGTGGATGCCATAGACCTTGCACACTCTGTAATTTATTTAGTTTTATATGTAACACAATTCTTGCTATTTTTATTATAGTTGTGAAATCTGTTTACGTGTGTCAAGAAGATTGAGGACACTTTTACGCTATATCTTTAATGTGTGTCTAGTGCCTTTTGCATTGGATTCTTCCTGGCAGTTCATTTTAATAGAACTTGAAAACTGAGTGATCTTATTTGCAGAACTTCCACTCCGCCTGGCTGATTTTGGGGTCTTGCACCGGAATGAAGCAAGTGGTGCACTTACTGGTTTGACTCGTGTCAGGAGATTTCAGCAGGTATACATTTGATCATATCACGAAAAGTAAAAGCATGTGCATCATTTTTTGAAAATCATGAGATTGTTTTCCACTGTTTTTTAAGTTTATTTTACTTTTAAACATGTAGCTAGACAGACCACATGAACATTGTGATTCTGAAGATTTATAATTGCATGCATTAATTTTGTTTCAATTGTTTGTTGCTAATGACATGAGATTTTTTTGGTACAGGATGATGCACATATATTCTGCAGGGAATCCCAGGTAATATGGACTTTCCTGGCCCTATCTGGCTTGTATGGCTTTAGGTGTAGTTCCGTCTTATGTTATCTTCCTCGCTGCAGGTTAAAGATGAAGTGAAGTCTGTGTTGGAATTCATCAGTTATGTGTACAAAGTGTTTGGCTTCACTTTTGACCTAAAGTTATCTACGGTATGGAGATTTAATATACAGTTAATAAGTTACCCAATGTCAATAAGCCATCTGTTTATATTATTGTGCTTCGGTGTCCATCGAAAGAGATAATTATATAAAAAAAGAAACGGTGGATGAGATAACTAAATGAAATTCACCACAGTGGTCTTATGCACATATTCCACCCGGACCACAACTTTATGTACAAACCTTTTGTGGTAATCGTGACGGAAATTGACTGTTAAGAAAGATAAAGCTAATATCTCTTGATGTGTTGCAGAGACCAGAGAAATATCTTGGGGACATAGAAGTATGGGATAAAGCTGAAGCTGCTCTTGCAGAAGCACTAAATGAGTTTGGCAAACCTTGGGAGGTTAGTTAGTTGTACGAGTTAGTACTGCCCCATTGAGATTGTATTTACATTTTATTCTTATTGATGCATAGTTGGAGCAGCTGGTGTAAAACTGACTTCAAATCTTTGATCTTTCTATTAGATAAACGAAGGTGATGGGGCATTCTACGGGCCAAAGATTGACATCAGTGTTTCTGATGCAATGAGAAGAAAATTTCAATGTGCTACTTTGCAGGTTTATTTTCTATTGAGCTTTTATTTTATTAACGTTTTATGAGGGTGTTGTGCCTTCATAAAGAGAGTTCCTCGATAACATAAATTTTTTTACTGTTCCAGCTGGACTTTCAACTCCCTGCTCGTTTCAACTTATCCTACTCAGCAGAAGATGAAACCAAGAGGGAGAGGCCTGTTATGATACACAGAGCTATCCTTGGTTCAGTTGAACGAATGTTTGCAATACTTTTGGAACATTACAAGGGCAAGTGGCCGTTTTGGCTTAGTCCACGCCAAGCAATTGTTTGCCCGGTTTCTGACAAGTCCCAGGCATATGCGCTTGAGGTTGGTTATGAGTTATGACTGCTTTTGTACTTTGAGTGGGAGTCTTTCTCCTAGCTTTGTCATACGATATACAAGGATCACATTTGTTGCCTGAACTTTCTCCTCTTTATCGGGATATCGTGGCATTCAACACCTGTGTAATTTTGCATGCTCGTATTAGTGGAAACTATTTGGTTATGCCGTTTGTTATGACTACACGACTTAGCTAACAGACTTGTTATTGGATATTGCTTAATGAACAAGTACTTGCTTCACAAATGTTTTTCTTACGCTAGTTGCTGAAATTGCTATTGATTGTAGGTTCGGGATCGCATACACGAAGCTGGGTTCTTTGTTGATGTTGACACAACTGATAGAACAATTAACAAAAAGGTGCATTTATGCCCTCTCCCAACACTTTAAGACCTTCTCTATATCATGACTGGTATAATTCTCCATATCTTAGTAGCGCCTTCCTGTTGATCGGTCAAAATGAAAATTCGATTGAAGGGCAGGCTAACCAGAATTTTTTTTAATAAGCAAAATGTCATTTTGAGAAACTCTTTTGCATGTGAGGATGATTTTGGCAGATAACTAATTTAATTAAATTATAATCGGTGGCATTATATGAATATCTGCAGGTACGAGAAGCTCAAATGGCCCAGTACAACTACATATTGGTGGTTGGGGAGAAAGAAGTTGGAACCGGACAGGTAAAAATTACTTACTTTATGATATATATATATACACACACACATATATGTAGTTGGATTTTTTATTTTTTATTTTTTTTCCCCGAGTTTTTAAAGCACTTGTGTTATCGTACGTGAAGGTGGCCGTGAGGGTTAGAGATGGGAATGATGCCACAGCCTTGAGCTTGGAGGATCTGTTGAATCTATTCAAGGGTGATGTTGCAGCTTTTAGGTAGTTGCCTTTCTTTCATACAAACCAAAAGTACGAAATTTTTGCATTGTGATTGATTTTCTTGGATATTGTTACTGAGATTTACGAAATAGACAAACCAGAAAACCATTGAACCGAAAAACGCGATAAGTAGCAGCACGAAAACCTGCCTCTAGAATTTGAATGATGTTCCCCTATATATGAACTGTTTCATTTAGTTGTTGTTTTGTTTTGTTTTGTTTTGTTTTGTTTTGTTTTGTTTTTGTTTTTGTTTTTGTTTTTGTTTTTGTTTTAGTTTTAGTTTTATAATTAGAAGTTGAATTGCATTTTGGACAATATTTTCTATATAATTTCTCCAAATTATGTATATACTTTTAATAATCTTTAAAAGTAAATTGTAGTCAACAGATAATTCCAACTCTAGAATGAAAAAAATGAGTAAATTGAAGTTGACACAAAATTGTAACAAAAGGGTGAAAAAATATGAGGCATGCAATTAGATTTAATTGTTGATAATATGATTTTCTTAGTGCATAATTCCATTTTGATTTCCAAATTGTTGTGAATATACTTGCGAAGTATTCTTTACTCTTTCATTATAATATTATCAAATTTGATGGTTTAGATTTTGTTAATACATAATTTGGCAAAATAAATTAACTCAAGGCACCCTTTATTTAATACAAGCTCAGCATATTCGCATTATTTATAGATATGAGCAAATATCTTAGTAAGTACAAAAAAATGACAATAAACAACGAAAAAAAAAAAACACAAACTATTTCTATGATTGTAAAGGCCAAATGATATTAGATTGAATTTATTTTGACAAAACCATGGCAATAGTTGCAATCACTATTGCAATCCAGTTGAACTTCTCCAAAGAGGTAGCCATAGCTGCATATGCACAAGGTGTAAACAAAGTTAAACTATTATATAAGATGGGGAGATGCTACGATCACCTTACGGAACCATCAGGGTTTGAAAACGTTAGATCAACTACCCCCGACGGTTATATGATGATCTAACGGTTTCAAACCCCGAAGGAATATTTCCGTAACGGGACCGTAGCATTTCCCTATAAGATATATTTCATTACTTTGAAAATTTGATACAGGCTCTTACGAAAATCCCTTTATATTGAAATTTAACTAATTGGTTAGATATATTTCATCACTACTATATATTATAAAAAAAAAATGAGTGAGTCTATTCTTAATTTCTTCTAAATCAATTAAATTCTAATAATATTACACACATTCTTTTGAGTAAATCTATTCTTAGTTTTTTCTAAATCAGTCAATTATAATTACTCAATTCCTTTTCTTTTTCCATAAGTAATTGGAGATTACAACTAAAATTACAATAATCCATAAACCGGTATATTGATACGTATCCCACTAATTATAGTTATTTTAGAATACATATATATATATATATATATCAATACATTATTTGTCAAGAATTAATAAATTGTGTTATCTAATGACTCCATAGCAAAATCGAGACTACATAAATGCTTACCTTGATTAATATTGTTATTATCACTTGGAGGGTTCGTATTTGAAGTAGACCTGCCCGTAATTCCAAGTCTCCGACAAGAGTCCGAATTAACAGCACCTTTAATAATTATCACTTATTATAATCAGCACAATCTATTTAAATGATAGTAAAAAGAAATTGTGTAATATTTACCTAGATGTAATTATCTAGAGGCTAATTAGGAAAAATCACAATCAAGTGGTAGATTTAATCATATTTGTGAGGCTAATGACCTTACAGAAGTTCTTTTATATTTTTCATATAGAGAAAATTCTATTACAAGACCTAACTTTTTGCATTCATTATTAAACTTTTGCATAAATATAATTTATACAATTTTATTTATTTGCTAAAGACATTTTACTAGAGATATTTATTGTTTTTCTATTATAAGTATGTAATATATAAATTACAAAAAAACAAATGTTTTATTCACATAACTATATCATAAAATAAAGCCATATGGTTTACATATTTATGTCAAAAAGTTAATTAAAAAAGTGAGACTTAAATTAAGAATAATTTAAATATAAGTCTTCTATTAAAAAAAAAAAAATTCAGACCTTAAATTAAAAAGATAACTTTGCTTGTATATTATAGTTTTTTCTTTTATTTATTTATTTTTTTTATGTAAATTAATAATCTTACAGTCATTGTAACAGGGAAAGGCAGAGATATTGAGAAGATTAGAGTAGCCCGCATTGCATTGACACGTGTGTGTATAAGTTGAATTCCTTGTGCAGCTTCCTGATCCACAGTACACCCAATTGCAAGCTATACATACAAAATAAATTAATAAATAAATAAGTTAAAATTGTTAAATTAATCAAGATTCTATGCTAATGGTATATGTTGCATATTCTGTATGATTTTACAGTACATCTTTAAAAGGTCTTACAGAAATAAATTGTTTGATTGTAGCCCCGGACCGGTCTGGTTCTTAACATAATTTTCAAGAACCGAACCGGAACCGAAATAAAAAATCGGTTCGGTTAACATCCAAATAACCGCAAAAACCGAAAAAGAACCGAACCGAGTTATAACGGTTCGGTTTTTTCGATTCTTCGGGTAATCGAATAATAAAAAATAACCGACAATAACTGGTTTTGACTCAAGAATCGGTCAAAAAATTGCAACTCATGAACTAAAAGTATCATAAAAAACCGAGAACTGAAATGCGAAAATGAATAAACGAGTATTACATACCAAGAACCGGACTGATTCATATATATACATATATAAAACATGCATAATTCATATATATAGTCGGTTCTTCAGTTAATACACAAACTTTTGGAAAGGAAACTGGAACTGGAACCGATTTTGCAAAAATTGACCAGAACCGAAAAGAAGTCTTTTTTTTTTCTTTTTTTGAATAACCGGACCGAACAGGTTATTTTCTGTTCGGTTCTCCGGTTATCGGGTATAAAATCCGACCCCTATTTGATTGTATGAAATCGGATGGATAAAAATTTGAACCACTCCAATAGCAATATTGGTCAATTTTCTTTTATTAAGGAATAATCTTGCTTAAATATAAATGATACAAAATTTCATTAATAAAGCAATATGTGAGATTTCACAAATTCTTGTATGAGACGGTTTAATCTTAAGCCGGGTCGACCCGTTATACTTTTGTATAAGAAAAAAAATGTATACTTATATTTCAAAATGTCCTAAAAGTTAGGATTAGGAAAATTACGATCAAATGAGAAGTTGTGTGGAGTTGCTGGTACTGGAGGAGGGGCCGGCATGCATGAATACTCCAAGGAACCTACACATAAAAAAAAAAAAAAAGTAAAAAAGAAAAAAAAAATTATAATTTCAGAATATTGAAACAATATATTTACTTTTAAAATAAATTTTGTTACAATACTGCTCTTTTTAGATAATATGGGAGTTTAGTAGAAAGTGTCAAAGAGATTGTGGAGTAAGTACTAAGCAATTAGCATGGAATAAATTATCTTAGTTTCCTCTATTTTATTTTCTTATTAAACTATTTCTCATGCTTTGAACGTTGACCCTCTTGCCTAAATCATAAAATCTTTTTGAAAAAACTTATTAGATTGACTTTATGAAATACAAATAAAAGAAGAAGTTTTTTCTTTTTTTTATTCTTTCTAAAATTCTTTATGAAATACAAATAAAAAAAGAAGTTTTTTCTTTTTTTTTTTTATTCTTTCTAAAATTCATATTATCTTATATGAGTGTTGTGTGTGTATCGTGTTCGTGTTTAAAAGAAAAAGATGGAAATTTGTGTCGATCATCCTCAGAATGAAACACAAAATAACAGTAGAAAATGATTCAATTACAAATTATATCATTTAAAATAAAAAGATGGTACGATCCTACAATTTGGGATGATGCATGGAAGAAACTCTAAGTCTTGCTCGTCGTCATCCTCAAGTCGGGTTCGCCTCCACCCGTCTTCACAATCGCAAGTGAAATTAAAAGGGTGGCCTTGGTCCGCCACACATCTACCCCTTCCACATTCGACTACGTTACATATATTCTCTGCAAAACAATCAAAATTTTTATTAAAACCACGAGTAAACCAAAACTATTTTTAATATAATTATCTAACAATCTCGGGATATAAAATTTCGCACTCTATTGGATAATCGACATGTGTTGGAATACATGATCATAAACATATTAAGCTAAAAATGTATGCTAAAAAAATAGAATTATATTAGGAAAAAAAAAAAAGC
>CACSLK010031421.1:4397567-4409646 GCA_902706635.1 Striga hermonthica | reverse complement strand
CCCCGAGTTTTTAAAGCACTTGTGTTATCGTCCGTGAAGGTGGCCGTGAGGGTTAGAGATGGGAATGATGCCACAGCCTTGAGCTTGGAGAATCTGTTGAATCTATTCAAGGGTGATGTTGCAGCTTTTAGGTAGTTGCCTTTCTTTCATACAAACCAAAAGTACGAAATTTTTGCATTGTGATTGATTTTCTTGGATATTGTTACTGAGATTTACGAAATAGACAAAACAGAAAACCATAGAACCGAAAAACGCGATAAGTAGCAGCACGAAAACCTGCCTCTAGAATTTGAATGATGTTCCCCTATATATGAACTGTTTCATTTAGTTGTTGTTTTGTTTTGTTTTGTTTTTGTTTTTGTTTTTATTTTTGTTTTAGTTTTATAATTAGAAGTTGAATTGCATTTTGGACAATATTTTCTATATAATTTCCCCAAATTATGTATACTTTTAATATTCTTTAAAAGTAAATTGTAGTCAACAGATAATTCCAACTCTAGAATGAAAAAAATGAGTAAATTGAAGTTGTCACAAAATTGTAACCCATGGGTGAAAAAATATGAGGCATGCAATTAGATTTAATTGTTGATTAACATATTGAATTGTTGATAATATGATTTTCTTAGTGCATAATTCCATTTTGATTTCCAAATTGTTGTGAATATACTTGCGATGTATTCTTTACTCTTTCATTATAATATTATCAAATTTGATGGTTTAGATTTTGTTAATACATAATTTGGCAAAATAAATTAACTCAAGGCATAATCAATGTTCCCTTTATTTAATACAAGCTCAGCATATTCGCATTATTTATAGATATGAGCAAATATCTTACATAGTACAAAAAAATGACAATAAACAATGAAAAAAAAAAAGAAAAAAAGAAAAACACAAACTATTGCTATGATTGTAAAGGAATTTATTTTGACAAAACCATGGCAATAGTTGCAATCACTATTGCAATCCAGTTGAACTTCTCCAAAGAGGTAGCCATAGCTGCATATGCAAAAGGTGTAAACAAGGTTAAACCAATATATAAGATGGAGAGATGCTACGAGCTCCTTACGGAACCATCAGGGTTTGAAACCGTTAGATCAACTACCCCCGACGGTTACATGATGATCTTACGGTTTCATACCCCAACGGAATATTACTGTAACGGAATCGTAACATTTCCCTATAAGATATATTTCATTACTTTGAAAATTTGATACAGGCTCTTACAAAAATCCCTTCATATTGAAATTTAACTAATTGGTTAGATATATTTCATCACTACTATATATTATAAAAATAATGAGTGAGTCTATTCTTAATTTCTTCTAAATCAATTAAATTCTAATAATATTACACACATTCTTTTGAGTAAATCTATGCTTAGTTTTTTCTAAATCAGTCAATTATAATTACTCAATTCCTTTTCTTTTTCCATAAGTAATTGGGGATTACAATTAAAATTACAATAATCCATAAACCGGTATCAATTCGTATCCCACTAATTATAGTTATTTTAGAATATATATATATCAATACATTATTTGTCAAGAATTAATAAATCGTGTTATCTAATGACTCCATAGCAAAATCGAGACTACAGTAATGATAAATGCTCACCTTGATTAATATTGTTATTATCACTTGGAGGGTTCGTATTTGAAGTAGACCTGCCCGTAATTCCAAGTCTCCGACAAGAGTCCGAATTAACAGCACCTTTAATAATTATCACTTATTATAATCAACACAATCTATTTAAATGATAGTAAAAAGAAATTGTGTAATATTTACCTAGATGTAATTATCTAGAGGCTAATTAGGAAAAATCACTATATACCATAACATATATTTATCGCTCCATCGTGTTTTAAAGCAAAATGGTACACGTTTAAAAAGTCGAGAAAAATAAGGGTAAATATGGGCAAGTACGAAAATGTAAGCAACGTCTCCAGAAAGACTTGTTTTCGAACACGACACCATTATTTGATGTGGATAACATATATTTATCGTCCAATCGTGTTTTGAAGCAAAATGGTACACGTTTAAGAAAGTCGAGGAAAATAAGGGTAAATATAGGCAAGTACGAAAAATGTAAACAACGTCTCCAGAAAGACTTGTTTTCGAACACGGCACCATTATTTGATGTGGATAACATATATCGCCCCATCGTATTTTGAAGCAAAATGGTACACGTTTAAGAAACTCGAGGAAAATAAGGCCTAAATTTTGTTTTTTCTCAATAGAAGACTTATATTTTAGATTAGTCTCAATTTAAGGACTATCTCTTTAATTAACTTCTGATTATAATGCCCAACTAACCTTACTTTTGACATAAATACAGGAACAAATTATTATGTGAACAAAAATATTATATTATTATTATTATTGTTATTATTATTATTATTATTATTATTATTATTATTATTATTATTATTATTATTATTTCTTGTAATTTATATTTTACATACTTATAATAAAAAATAATAAGTATCTATAGTAAAGTTACATTAATTAGAAAATGAAACTATATAAATTACAAATATGCACAACTTTAATAATGATTATTTTTAAAAATTGATAATTTGAAAAGTATGCAGTTGAAATATTCATTATTAAACTTTTGCATAAATATAATTTATACAATTTTATTTATTTGCTAAAGACATTTTACTAGAGATATTTATTGTTTTTCTATTATAAGTATGTAAAATATAAATTACAAAAAACAAATGTTTTATTCACATAACTATATCATAAAATAAAGTCATATGGTTTACATATTTATGTCAAAAAGTTATTTAAAAAAGTGAGATTTAAATTAAGAATAATTTAAATATAAGTCTTCTATTAAAAAATAAAAAATAAAATTCAGACCTTAAATTAAAAAGATAACTTTGCTTGTATATTATAGTTTTTTCTTTTATTTTTTTTTCTGTAAATTAATAATCTTACAGTCATTGTAACAGGGAAAGGCAGAGATATTGAGAAGATTAGAGTAGCCCGCATTGCATTGACACGTGTGTGTATAAGTTGAATTCCTTGTGCACCTTCCTGATCCACAGTACACCCAATTGCAAGCTATACATACAAAATAAATTAATAAATAAATAAGTTAAAATTGTTAAATAATCAAGATTCTATTGCTATATATAGTATGTTTCAAATTATGTATGATTTTACAGTACATATTTAAAAAGTCTTACAGAAATAAATTGTTTGTTTGTATGAAATAATATAAATGATACAATTAATCTTGGTCCAATATAAATGATACAATTAAACAATATATGAGACGCAAATTCTTGTGTGAGATGAGTTAACTGTTAGACGGGCCGATCTGTCATATATATATTTGTAATAAAATTGTATACTTATGCAACAAAATGTCGTAAAACTTTGAATTAGAAAAATTACGATCGAAGGAGAAGTTGTGTGGAGTTGCTGGTACTGGAGGAGGGGCCGGCATGCATGAATACTCCAAGGAACCTTTACATAACAAAAAAAAAAANNNNAAAAAAAAAAAAGAAAAAAAAAATTATATAATTTGAGAGAATTGAAACAATATATTTAATTTTAAATTTATCTTATGCTTTGAATGTTGACCCACTTGCCTAAATCATAAAATCTGTTTGAAAAAACTTATTAACTTGACTTTATGAAACGCAAATCAAGATTTTTTTTTTTTTTCATAATTCATATTATCATATATGAGTGTTGTGTGTGTATCGTGATCGTGTTTAAAAGAAATAAGTGAAAATTTGTGTGAATCATGCATGATGCATCAGAATGAAATATAAAATAACCATAGACAATGAAATTCAATTACAATTTATATCATTTAAAAGAGAAAATGGTACGATCGTACAATCTGGGATGGTGCATGGAAGAAACTCTAAGTCTTGCTCGTCGTCATCCTCAAGTCGGGTTCGCCTCCACCCGTCTTCACAATCGCAAGTGAAATTAAAAGGGTGGCCTTGGTCCGCCACACATCTACCCCTTCCACATTCGACTACGTTACATATATTCTCTGCAAAACAATCAAAATTTTTATTAAAACCACGAGTAAACCAAAACTATTTTAATATAATTATCTAGCAATCTCGGGAATAAAATTTCGCTCTCTATTGGATAATCGACATGTGTTGGTATACATGATCATAAACATATTAAGCTAAAAATGTATGCTAAAAAAATAGAATTATATTAGGAAAAAAAAAAGCTAAAATAAGATGAGAGAGTAGTAGTTAAGGTACCAAAAAATGGAGAAAGGATTGGAGGAATATTATTATCAACTCCTTTGGTTGCTAAGGGCAGCAAAAGCAGCAAAATAGCTACAAATGTTTGACAATTACTTAGAGCCATTTGTGGGAGTATGTGTGTGTGGTGAATGGTTAAATTTGGTAGTCAAATGGACTTATATATATATACATAAATAATAAATTGGGATGATTGCAAAAAGCACCCCAAGTTTTATCTAATTATTGAAAGCACCTGAGGTCTTGAGGTAATCATGTTTTGAGACAAAATAGAAATTTAATAAATTAGAGAAATTATAGGTTATCGAAGTTTGTTGTCTCTTTGCACCAAAAAAAAAAAAAAGTTTGTTGTCTGTTAAGTAGCTGCTTGAAAAAGCTTTTTCAAATCCAAAATGCTAATTTTTTTTTAAAAAAAATAGGCTCAATATATGAGTTTAGTCTTTTTTTTTTTTTTTTTTTTTTTTTTTTTTTTTTTTTTTTTTTTGTTTTCCTTTGTGTTTTTAAGAGATGATTATGATATTAATTATCTTATATACTACCCAAGAGCGCTTGGATGAGATGACTTGGGTCTCTTCCAACTTAACCAGTGGTCTCGAGTTCGAGCCCTGGGAATGCAGCAGTGTTAAAACTCTTGAGGGAGAGCTTTGCCGCCCTTGTGGTCCTACCCGGCTCGATTTCGGATTAGTCGGTTCCCCTGTGGATCCGGAAACTGGAAGGTCCCTGTACCAAAAAAATTATCTTATATACTAATTAGCTATCTGCATTTAAATATCTTCAATACAAGAAAATTATGAAATTCCAACGATAATATATTCAAATAGAATTCCATTGGAATTAGAATTCCAACGGCAATTCCAATGAATATTTTTCAATGCTATTATTTCCTTTGAAATTTTCCATTGGATTCCAACAAAAATATTCTGTTGGAATGAGTTTTTCATTGAAATTTACGTTGGATTTTGACGATTCCAACGATACATTTTTCAACGGGGTGGAAAAAAAAAATTTCAACCGAAATTTCTACGGTGAAAAGCCAATGGAATCATCAAATTTTATCTAAAATTCTAATGAAAAACACATTCCAACATATATTTTTCTTAGAATTTTCGTTAGAACCATTACAACCGAAACTATACTATTGGAATATCCGTTAAAAAATATTACCATATAATTTTTCGTTGGAATATAACACTTTTTTTTAATTGTTTATACATTATATCAACTAATTTGATCACCTATCAACGGTGTCACATACTTTATACTCGCCAAGATGATCAAGTATATTTATTTTTTCACTAATGGGATGAGAAATTGTAAAATAATAATAATAATAACAACAATAATAATAATAATAATAATAATAATAATAATAATGGGATGAGAAATTGTAAAATAATAATAATAATAATAATAATAATAATAATCAAACTTTTTAGGTCTTTCTGTAATATTCAATTGCAATTTATCAAAACATCATGGGTTTAATTTGTAAAATTTGAAGGTGTGCATAGATTGACTTTAGTTTAAGAGAACCTTCTCTTCAACTGCTCTATATTATATTGGCCAAAGCTGTCAAATATTTACCACGAGCCTTTTTTTTTTCTACCACTATAGTTCACATTTATTAATTATTAGTTCTAAAAATGTGACCAGCCATTTTTCTAAATAAGTAGCTAGATAACAGTGACACCCATTTAATAATAAGCTACTAATCCACATATTTATGTGTAATTAACTTGTTAACATTTAATTAATTTGACTTTTGATACAATAGTTGGTTGGTAGTTAAATGCAAGTCTTAGATGGATAGCTACTTTTTTTTATCCCCAACTATAGAACTTTCTAATTTAGGTTTAAAAAATTAAAATGGAAGTTTGGCTTATCAGACTGCAATTGCAAAGAAATCAGGTTTGCAACAGAAAATGATATTGATATCTGATGTACACGTTATGATAAGTCGTATTCTTGGCATTTAATTGTCGCGTTTTTCATACTTTTTCAGTTTTTGTTTGAGCTTAATTATTGATTTTTATAATTTTTTTGTAGGAGATCTCGGAATTTCGAATTTTATAATGATTGAAGGGCGAAAGAGACGAATTCAAGTTAAGGCGCGAGCACGCAAATTTCCTACAAGAGTTGGAAGAAGAGATGAGTCTTTAGTTGAAAAGAGAAATAAAGACAAAATATTTATTTAGTTATTTATGGAATATTATATTTTATTACGATATTTTATTTAGAGAGAGCTCTTTCTTATTTTTCTCCGTATTTTCTGTTAGGATGGGGATTAGACTGGTTTGATTAAAAACTAGAGTCCGAGATTGATTTTCTTTCTTTCTTTTTTATTTTTTTTTTCTCTTCTTCTCTCTTTTTTTTCTCTTTTATTTTTTATGAATAATTGGGATAAGACTCCCATGTTTATGGAGAATTAATTTATTTTTCCAGCCAAATGATTAATCTAGATTTGGTTCTTCATGATTTGTGAGATCTAATCGAATTTATATTCTATCATTATCTTTTATTTATATATCTCTTTTGTGATTATTATTAATGGTATTTTGATTGATTGATGCAAACTGGTCATTTGTTTGATTGTTGAAACCCACATCGTTATTTAGGACGGGTAAATTCGTAATTATTTGATCGTTCTAATATTTGTGCCAAATCGCATAGTTGATTACTAGGAGTTTTCAATTGTATGCTTAAGGAGATATATGATCTAGTCTTAATGATCCTTTATGTGCGTTTGTTGGCTAGATTGGTGGTCCTTCTAGATTTCAATGTTGTTGATAGATTAAATTCTATGATAGTATCTAGGATTGTCTGTTGATGATTAGAAAAATAATTAGAGATCATATCCTGTCTATGGAACAAGTAAGGAATGATATAAGTTGTTAGGTCGTACCAATAACCACAATCAGTTTAATCGAGAATATGAGAATTATCTTGGCATCTGTGATCGAATCGTCATTGAACCATCTCTACGAGTTTTCCCTTTGGTTGGATATTTTTCAATTTGGTTCACTTGTTTTGTTTTTGTCTTTCTTTAGATCGTATTTTATTTATTTTTCTAGTTAGATAAAATCACCATAACCCCCGTCATTTTTATTTTTATTTTCTTTCACGAATACTTGCATCAAGATTCTATGTAGCAAATCCCTGTGAATACGACTCTGCTTACAACTACTACAAATATTTTCAAAGCAGAAATTTATTATTATTAGATTCGACACTCATCACATTATTTACATGTTTTTTTTTTTGGCAACAAATAAAAATGTGTTGTACGTGTATTTTGATTTTGCAGTTCATTTTGTTCGATAAAATACAATATAAACTTCGTGAATATTTATAGTTGTTTTGTAACATTTTATTCCTTTTTAACTATACAATTATCCGAAGTGAAAGAGTCATTAATTCAAATTAGCGCTGATGAAAAATTGGCCCGAAATGTAGATTTAAATACAAATAGATAGCCCAAAATCATTTCAAAGATAAAACTCTGTTGTTGAAAGTTTCAGTGACTGTGAAGGCTAGACATGGCCACGGGCCGGACCGGCTTGGTTCTCAGCGGGCCAGTCACGGGCCAAGTGATTGAGGCCTGGTGGCCCGGCGAGCCCGCCCGTTGAATGGCCACATCTAGTGAAGGCCAAACAAAACTTGCCTCTAGCTAGCTGGGATTCATCATTTTTATATTTTTTTAACCATGTTTGACTGAAATATTGGTAAATTTATATCAATTTTTTTTTGTTAATTTCATATCAATTTTTTGGAAAGAAACAGTTGCATAAATCTTAACAAAATATGTCGATCTTTTATTAGAATTAATTCCATTAACACTACAAGAAATATGAGTTTTACCAACGGAATAATCCATTGGTAAACAAATTTCCCAACAGAATGCCAACGGATTACCAACGGATTTCTGTGTTGCTATATGGCTTGTTGGTAATTATTGTCAACGGAATATGCAATCCGTTGGTAAATTTCTCAACGGATTACCAACGAATTTGCAACAGAATCACTCCATGAGATTGTCAAGGAATTGCCAACAGAAAACGTAGTTGCGAAATCATTCCGTTGGTAAATTACTAACAGAAAGCCAACATATTAGTTACGGATATACCAACGGATTACCTGCAGATTTTTCCCAACAGATTACCAACAAAATTTTCCCAACGGATTGCCAACGAAATTCTCCCAACGGATTACCAACGGAAATTTTTCCCAACGGATTACCAACGAATTTTTTTCCCAACGGATTACCAACGGAATTTCTTCCCAACAGATTACAAACGGATATTTTCCCAACAGATTGCCAACGAATTTTTTCCAACAGAATACCAACGGTTTTTTAGCAAAAAAAAATTGTTGATCCAACTTGAAGGCTGCAACCACCTGACCCACCTTGAACCACATGGCTCACAATGAGAGCCCATGACCATCCACCAATATAATCCTTACAAACTCTCTCAATTCTCACAACACTAGGGTTTGAACTCAAGACCTCTTGCATGTCAAAGAGGTAACACCACCACTAGGCTGTATGAATGTATGCGACATGATTCTACAATTCTTTTATATGAATGTATGAGACATGATTCAACTCGTATGTAATAGTTGATAAATATAAGAATTGTAGAATATAAATCACATTTTGTTTTTAAATTCATAAAAATTTCTATATTATTTATCCTCAAACCGTTCAATTATATTTAGTGTTTTTATTAATATGTCTAATTATAAAAATAGTGAATATATATATATATATATATATATATATATATATAAGTATCTATAAATTTATGACATTTTGAAATGAACTAGTACGAATCTCGTGCGACGCACGGGTAAAAAATATGTATTAAAATTTTTAAATTAAAAAGACTCATTAAATAATATTTATAAATTTAAAATATAGAATTAGTATGTAATACAATTTACGTATATTAATTTATTACAAATATTATATGAAATTTAAATTGTGCAAAATTATATAAAATATGTCTATTTAAATTAGTACACAACCCGTACGATGCACTAATTGATAATAAATTATATTATATTTTTTCCAAACAAGTTTCATTTTAAATTTGTTTAGTTTTATAAATTCTATTTAACTACAATGTGATTCCAGAAAAGAAATTTTTTTGGTAAAATTTTATCATATATTTAAATATATATATATATATAATAAGTATAATTATGAAACTTATATTGTTTAGTTAATTAAAATAAATTTAATTTTGTATAAACTATCCAAATCAAAAAATTTAAGTAGTTGAGTAGTTTATTAAATTATAAATAATAAACTATTTCATTTACATTTAAGTTAATATTGATCCGTAAGTTATGAATAATTACTTATTTAGCTTTTAAATTTGAAACTTAAATTTGGACTACACAATAAATTTTCTTTTGTATGTCTGTATATATATATATATATACACACACACACACTTACACACAAGCGCAACTCGTACGGTGCACTAATTGATAATAAGTTATGTTATATTCCTTTCAAAATAAGTGTCATAATGATTTTTTTTTTCTGAAATTAAAAGAAATATTTTGGTAAAATTTTATCATATATTTAAATATCTATATAAATAATAAGTACAATTATAAAACTTATACTGTTTAGTTAATTAAAAGAAATTTATTTTTGTATAAAGTATTCAAATCAAAATTTAAGCAGTTGTATAATTTAATAAATTATAAATTTCCATTTACGTTGAACTACAAATGTAGTAGTGAATGATTTTATTTTTATTTATACTAATAAATTAAGAAGAAAAATATAAATTTTGATGAATAGTAGAATTTTTAGGAAAAATCATACCCTATTGTAGATTTGATAGTTAAAAGTAAAATCACCTTGTTAGATGAAATGAAAATAAATTGCAGGTTATGTTACATATGTACATTAAAGTATTATAAGTTAGTATAAATCCTTTGATATTTACCAACAGAATAAATTCTTTTCTATTTACCAATGAAATGATCTGTTGTTAAGACAACACAATATTTATTTTGAATTTGTTTAAATATTTTTAAACTAATTACATAACTAAATAATTTTAAGGTATATTAAATATTTCTCATTATATATATACATACATATATAAAGAATTTTATTTTTCTAAGTGTTATAATAATAATAATAATAATAATGTCATTATACGACAATGAATTTTGAAAATAATGGTTGAGTATTATTTTTAACAAATATAAGTAAAATTATTATTTTGTTTATGTCAAAAAATAAATAAAGAAATCATTTGCTAATACAATATTAAAAGTGTTTGTTGCTATTTGTCAACGAAAAAATTCCGTTGCTATTTACCAAACAAATAATCTGTTGCTAACACAATTTTAGAAGAGTTTGTTGCTATTCCGTTGCTATTTTCCAACGGAAAAAATCCGTTACTATTTACCAACGGAATAATCCGTTGCTAATACAATTTTAGAAGAGTTTGTTGCTATTCCGTTGCTATTTGCCAACGGAAAAATTCTATTTTATTTACCAACAGAATAATTTGTTGCTAATACAATTTTGGAAGAGTTGTTGCTATTTCGTTGCTATTTGCCAACGGAAAAATTCTGTTGCTATTTACCAACGGAATAATCCGTTGCTAATACAATTTTTAAAGAGATTGTTGCCATTCCGTTGGTATTTACCAATGGAAAAATTCCGTTGCTATTTGCCAACAAAATTATCCTTTGTTAATACAATTTTTATAGAGCTTGTTGCTATTCCGTTGGTATTTACCAACGGAAAAAAATTTGTTGCTATTTACTAACAGAATAATCTGTTGGTAATAGGGATGAAAACGATCGGAAACGATCGGCATAGGGCTCAACCATTTCTACTTTCATATTTTTTTCTCGAAAACGAAAATGATACGGTAATGTCGGAAACGAAAACGACATCGGTATTCCGGTAATATCGAAAACGAAACTATCCGATCGAAAATACATCGATAACGATAGAAATATATTAAAACGGTATTAAAAAACGATAAACACACCACATTATAAAATATAGCATTAAAACATTAATTGAAATATTCTCATGGCATAATAGTAGCAAAATCCAAATTAAAATACACACCATTTGCTATAACAAAATCCATACAAATTTCAATAACTAGCAATTGAATTGTGATTTGTCCACCAAAGTGGGGTAGGCGGCGGCAGCTGGAGCCTGTAGCGGCTGGTGCGATTGCGACGTTGATGGGAGTGGGGCGCGGCAGCGACGAGCAGGTGACGGGAGTGACGACGAGCAGGCGTAGCGAATTGCGATGGCCGTCGGCCGATGGAAGAGATGACAGACTCCCAGACGAGACTCGAGAGTGAAGACCGAACGGGATGAAGGGGATTTGGGCACTGTAGATGCGGTTGCGACGGTGATGGGAGTGGGGCGCGACGACGACGAGCAAGTGACGGGAGTGGCGACGAGCAGATGGGAGAGACGACAGACTCCCAGACGAGACTCGAGAGTGAAGATCGAAAGGGATGAAGGGGATTTCAGGATTTGGGCACTGTAGAAGGGTTGGGCTAAAGGGGATTTGGACATTTGGCCCATTTGGAATTTGGATTGGGCTTTATAATTAAAAGTGACCCTAGTATGGGTTGGGCCGGTATTACCGACGGTAAAATACCGTTTAAATACGGTAATTTTCGAAAACGATCGGAAAATGGCTAAACCGTTTTTGTTTTCATTTTCGATTTTTTTACCGTTTTCATTTCCGTTTTTCCGGTTACCGTTTCCCTTTCCATTTAGCCTCCAAATCCGAAATTTTTTTGAAAATGATTCCCGATAATCG
>CACSLK010031421.1:4367670-4382404 GCA_902706635.1 Striga hermonthica | reverse complement strand
TGATTTGTGCATATCGAGATCCTCATGGGTTCCAACAATTTATAGTCATCGTGTGCGTTAGTTTGATGATGTCCCGAGATGAGCTCATGAAGGATTGTTATGTTAAATCTGGCCAGTGGAATTTATTCCGACATAATAATAATGTGATTAGTGGTACTAGTATCGGTTATAGATGTCGATTGAATTGTCAGTAATTAAATTAATTGATGAATATTATATCTTAAATACTGGGAGATAATCGAGTAATTATTATAGGAGCTCGAATATAGTTCGGGGATTAAATTGGGAGTTTATTCAATAATACTATTTTAGTGGAGTATACGTATTATTCCTATTTGGGTTTGGTAGGCTTGGCCAATAGAATAGTCCTAATAGGAGAAGCCCAATTTAATACCTCCTTAGGGTCCCTGTTGTAGCCTATAAATACATCACATCTCTCCGGATTAGGGATTAGAATTACACGCCCCAAATGAGAGAGAAAAACCGCCACCCCCTCTCTTGTGTTTTCTCTCTCATGTGTTCTCTTCTTTTTCTCCAAGTAATCCCGATAGAGATAGATCCAATTTCATCGCTCACTAAGATGATCGGATTAGATGTCAGGTCATACATCAGAAGATCTAAGGTTGTTGAGCGATTTATATATATTTATCCAGCCCCGTGATATATATATTCAACCTCGTAATTTATCTGTAATTCGCGGGGTTGTCCGTTCTTCACGAAAAGACAATATTGTGCAAATCAGATATATTGGAGTTGACCGGCGACCTCCAGCGACCATCTCACAACGACCGGCGTAATTTCGGCAACCAGACGCTGTCGGTTCTAGTGGCCCACGCGCCTCAACGCGCCACCGCAGTCTGCCTGCTGGATTTTTACGAGTAGCCCAGCCGCATGGAGCCCAGGAGCCCGCAGCCTGCAAGGAGATGGCCCAGGCGTCTCCTTTCAGTAGCCCAGTACGCGAAGCCCAAGGAAAGTTCGAGCAGGACCAATGACAAGACTGCCCAATCCATTGCGCGAGGGCCAGAGAAGGAAGAAATATGTGTGGGATGCGCGAGGTTGGCAACCCAGCATCAGTCCAGAGCACACCAGACACGACCCAGCATGCAGCAAATCGGTCCAGAGAGCTCAAGGCGGTCCAGCTCGCACTAGATGGCCCAGAACCGGTCCAGCTACAATCTGAGGGGTCCGTGGAGTTCCGGTAAGTTCGGGACAGATCTAATATGTGCAAGGACAAGTCCGGCTTCCCAACAGACTCGAGGCTTCAGACGATCTCCAACAACGGAAATCAGAAATGCCTCATAGTCGGCAAAAAATAAAAATGCTATGCGTTGAACCCCCGCTTCTAGTTCTGATGCGCTTAGGGTTTAATTCGAAGATAGTCTGTGACTTGCACCTTGTCGAGATCCTCATAGATCCCAACAAGTGGTATCAGAGCACTTGGTTTAATTCGATTTTGTGCAATGTTCGGACTTTAGAGGATTAAGTTAATTATGTGCGTACGAGTGCAGCCATATTTGTGAAATATTATTGCATGACTTTGTTTTGCAGGATAATGTGTTTACACTCTTATGACTTTAAATGTGTTCTTGTTTATTTATTGCACGTTTTTAAAGCCTCGGACATGTCGAGAAATTTTGGGTTGTGAATGTTTGTAATAATTATTCGCCCAGAGGTTGACCAGATAGATTTAATTATTTGTTTAGAAAACATGTAAATCCATCTGTGGGTCTAGGATCGAAATATGTGTTGTTGCAAATTATATTTTGATCGTGTTGATGGCAGATGAACTCGGACGACCATGGCGACCGGAGATCAACTAGACCGATGGACCTCGACGACCCGATTGACCGTAGACCACCGCGAGATCACGACTGGCCGCACGAGTAAGCACGAAACATGGCGGCTTAGCCACCAGGTGTTCCGGGTGCGTGACTCACAACAGCCGGAGGATGATGATCAGTCGTGTGGACTAGACGGTGCGATCAGAAAAGCCCGAGCGTGGCGGCGCAAGGCGCGGTGAATTGGTGCCGTGAGGTGCACTGCAGAACCCGACGATCACCGCACAAGGCGATGAAAGGAGACGCTCGTGAGCTTGCCGCCGATTACTTGACGGCGACCCAGCTGGAATCAACAAGAAGTCTGCTGGAGTGAGAATTCTAGTCTGTTGAGGAAAATTCGGTTCCAATGGGACATGGACTGGATAGTTTCCTAATTCAGCTAGAGCTTGAATTAATGGCCATAATGGTGGGATTTATTTCCTTATTTTATTATTGCTATTAATTGTTATGCATGGTTAATTAATTGCTTGAATGACAGCCTTTAGCAACACCTCTTTACCAGTCATGCTAAGAAATTTTGATTTCCAACTTTCAAGCTTGTTTTTAACAGAAGTAAGGAGATAATCAAAAACTTCCCTTTTAGACCTACCAATGCCCAGGGGTAGGCCAATATATCTGGTTGATCTGTGGACTGTGATGCCATTCAGAATAGCACAAATAGAATTTCTGAGACGCTGAGGAGTATTCTTACTGAAGAAAATAGCAGATTTCTACAAATTAATGGCCTGCCCCGAGAAAATCCTATACTGCTCCAAGAGATTCGGAAGAATAGTGGCCTGATCAGTCCCAGCTTTGCAAAAAAATAGGGAATCATCTGCAAACAACAAGTGAGAAAGCACTGGACCATTTCTAGATATTTTAATCCCTTTCAGCATACTAGTATTTAGAGAGTTCACCACCAATGCAGATAAAAGCTCAGCAACTATAATAAAAAGGTAAGGGGACAAAGTGTCCCCCTGCCTTATTCCCCTGGATGGTGTAACATACCCACTGAGGGTACCATTGATTTTAAAAGAGAAAGAGGCTGAGGAGACACAGAAAAGAATAAGCTTCACAAAGTCCAGGTGGAAACCCATCTGCAACATTATCTTTTTCAGACAAATGCAGAACACTCACAGGGCATCCATTGGAAAAAATGGAGTTGGTTATCTCTTCCAAAGCAGCAGGGTGGTTTGGGATTCCTTGATCTGCAGCTATTCAACAAAGCTATGATTTGCAAGCAACTGTGGAGAGTGGCATCCAACCCTGATCTTCTAGTGAGCAAACTTCTTAAGGACAGGTATTTTCCACACTCATCCATTGTTCATGCTCAGAAATCCCAAGGGAGTAGTTGGATGTGGAACAGCTGGATGGACTCCATGCCTATTTTTGCTAAGTGGATGAGAATTGAGATCAGAAATGGTTTTGATACCAGAATTGAAGACTTTAAATGGGTCCCTAAGCTCTTAAAGCCTGCACCATCCTTAATCCCTATTGCAAGAGGTCATCTTGTCGGGGTTAAGGATTTGCTGCTATCCAATGGTAACCAATGGAATGAGTGGTTGATTAATCATGTGTTTGATGAGACTGAAAGCAAAGCAATTCTGCAAATCAATACTCTGGATGCTAACAGAAGTGATAGAGTCTTCTGGGGGTTGGACAAGAAAGGCACATTCTCTGTTTCAAGTACCTACAAGCACCTGTTTGATGAGACTGAAAGCAAAGCAATTCTGCAAATCAATACTCTGGATGCTAACAAAAGTGATAGAGTCTTCTGGGGGTTGGACAAGAAAGGCACATTCTCTGTTTCAAGTACCTACAAGCACCTGTCTGCTTCTAAATTTTTGAAAGAGGATTCTCCTCAATGCAGTAATGCACCAACAATCAAGCAAGGAACCAAACTCAGGTTTTGGAAACTCAAGATTACAGGTAAAATTAAAATTTTTCTTTGGAAATGTCTGAACAATTCCATCCCAGTAGTTGTGCAGCATTGGAAAAGAGAATTGGTTCTGGATACCACTTGTGCCATGTGTGGAGAAGGACCTGAAACTATTGAGCACTTGTTTCTAAACTGTGCAAGAGCAAAGAGATGCTGGGACATCTATCCAGTTCAGTGGGATGGCATTAAGGATAGGTCTGACCACTTCCCAGATTGGTGGTATCAACTCTGTTTGCTGGAATCTTCTGAGGTGGATGAAGCACGCATACAATTATCTACCTATATGCTTTGGTGGCTTTGGAAGTCCAGGAATACCTGGATTTTTCAAAAGATAATGATCCCGGAGCAGGTCCTTGTTAGAATGGCTCATTTGGACTGGCTGGAATTTTCTTCTGCAGTTTCTTAGTTTTTCTGGTTCTTGGTTTAGTTCTTTTTTCTGCAGTTTGGTTTTTGTTTTGTTTTTCTGGGATTAGTTCTTCTGGCTAGGCTCTTGCAGTGGGCGGAAGTATTTCTCCTTTGTCTTGCTTTGTTTGCTTAGTTCAGTGCTTGAGGTTTTAGTTGAGGATTTAGACCGTCGTGGACGTGTCTCTCATGTTTCTCTTTAGTTGGGTTGTATCTTGTATTTGAACATTGTATTCCCTTTGTTTTCAATAGTTATCCCTGTCGTTTCGGAAAAAAAAAAAATAATTGCTATGGGGCATGTGATTAATTATTGGAATAAGTAAAAAATCCTCAATTAAAAATTATACTATGTTTGAGAAGTGATTCCAAATTACAGTTAATTATAAAATTCCTAAGGCCTCCATTTCTGATTTGTCGGTCAATCAATTAATTGCGGTATGGGCTCCCCCTCGGGTGACATCACTAAAATTAATTGTAGGTAATTACAAGGACAAATTTCTAATTAGACGATTAGAGGGATTCTTATGAGAGAGTACGGGCTTCTCCTCGGAAGACGTATAATAGAATTCGTATGAACTCAGGATCGAGAAATGAGATTCACTTAGAATGCGATTAATTTATAACCCCCCACGGGGTCCCTGAATTCTATTGCATGGCCAAATGGAAATCGACTATTAATTTCGTTCGTCTTGAATTTGGTTTTGGCTTATGAAAATTAATGGGCCTTTGAAAGCCCTTCTCTTGCGAATGTTGAGTACGTAGGGTACCCTCGTATCATGCGCTACTCTCGGTGTTTTGAGATGTCGGTGAATTTAAGTTAATGTTGTTTTGAGGATATCAACTTTAACAGTTAAATTCAAAAGTGTTTAATTAGTAAAATTGTTTCGTGATTCTCTAATTTATTCAAGCATGCCTTTCAATCTGTTGTCCTTTATTCTCAAAGATAATTTACTGTTCGAAATTGATTAGAAATAGAATTTGGATAGTGTCCTAAGTTGCTGGGAAGTACGAGCCGAAGGGCGAGTGTATCCAGTTTAAGCAAAAAGGACACATGAAGTCGAACTAAACTATCCTTAAGACAATAAAGGTAAATCTTATTCACTCAGAAGTCGAAATATTTCTATGAAATGTAATCGACTGAGTGATAGGTAGATTTCCATCTAAAATGAGCAATGCTACGAAAGTGGCAGTTATTGCAGTGGGAGTTTTTTGTATATAGAATTATTTAGTTTTGAGTAATTATCTTTGCGTACCAAGTTTTAGAAAGACTTCGTTTTCAGTTTCTAAATTGTGTATGAATATATACGTTTTTTTTTATGGCAAGTTCGTTGTCTAGAAAATGAAACGTTTATTCATTTGGTACGTGGGTAGATAATAGTTGACTCAAGTAACCAAAAGGTCTCACAAGTGCAATAAATGGAATTAAGTGACACATCGACTAAAACCAATAAGAGACAAGGTCTCTTGTGCACATTAGTTATGTCATTGATGAGTTACTAAGAATTTCCAGTTTTTTGTTTTTGGGGTTGTACAGATAATGGCAAGTGTTCTGAGTAAAGTTCGATCTAAGATTAGTAGCTTCTACTTCGAAACGATTATGGACAAGGTTGAAAACCTGTCAGAACATTTTCAAATTTGGAGTATTTTCGGCATTGGCTGAAAAGTTGATATTGATAAGATTGGGAAGTAGTTCGAAAAAATCGGTCGTTTTGTGGGATACTCCATAGTAACGAAAAAGTTGGTTTATTTTATAGTACTAAGAATCATAAGGTGACCGTTGAAACAAATACCTAATTTTTAGAGGAACACTAAGTTATAAACCACGGGCCCACTTGTAGAGTTGTCACAAGGAAAGACAAAGGTAAAAGTTCGAACTTCGTTACCGCCTGGATAAAATGTCATATCCTGAATAGATTGCAAACACGTGTCTCTTGTAATACACTTTGCCGGAGGTACTTTATCATAGTGGGAGGATTGCTATGCAGCAACATGGATTCGTGTTGATGAGAGAGACATGGACTCAGTCTCTAGAATGCACGAAGACATGAATTCATGTTCTTGAGAAAAGTCTTTGTACTTAGTCTCTAGCGAATGTGAAGTAAATCCCTAGTTATGCGATAAAATGTTCATTGTAGTGGGAGCATTACATGGCAACTGCCATAGATTCATGTTTTATGAGGAGAGTCCTGGACTCAGTCTCTGGTAAGCATGAAAGTATGAGTTCACATTCTTGAGAAAAGTCTTTGGATTTAGTCTCTGGTGAACATAGAATTAATCCTTATTTATACAATGATGAGAATCTCTGAGACAGTAGATGTAGGAACTTAGCAAACAACAATGATTTCTGATATAGAGTCTTGAGCTTTAATCAGATCTGGGATCTTGTAGAACCACTAAGTGGCATAACGCCATTGAGATTGATGGATCTACGAGTAAATTCGTGTAGACACCACAAGTAGGCTTGTTGTGAAATAATGAATTCAGGAAGAAGTTGGATCTATTATGAGTTAACCTTTTCACCGGTAGCCAGACGTGAGTCTATATAGATTTTGGGATGAGGCCACTTATATTTAATATAAGTTTGGCATCGTAGATATCAAGACAAAGTCTTGAAGGGAGATCCATGAAGAAGCACCCAGAAAGGTTCAATGTAGATTGCTAAGAGCATCTAGTCAGTAAACTGAAACGGTCTATTTGTGAATTGGAATAAGTGTTGTTAACCGGTACATTTGGTTGATCAAGTCTGTGGATATGATCAGTCACCAAGTGAGCATTGTGTGTTTATAAGAAGTGTGGTGGTATTTTTATACTGTCGTAAACGACACTTCGATCACTTGGAAAAGGAAAAAGGGTGTTGTCATACGCAGAGGTAAGGTTATCCAAGCAGTTTAGATGAGAAGCATTTGGAGAAATCGACACATGTTCTTGAGATCAAGGATCACAAGAAAGCATTGTTGCGATTTTCCCGAACTTCTATCCATGAACTGTCATAAGGCTCATTCGTAGCATATCTCACATAAAGGCAGTTCCTCATGCAGCAAAATGAAGCCTAATATGTGCAATGTAGTAAATGAGGCCTGATATCTATTTTTGCCAAGGACATAGTTGGTAGATATCGAAGTAATCATAGTTAGGAGCAATTGGTTCATGGTAGAACATATGATCAAGCACCGTAAAAGGGCAAAGGATAATATGTAGAGATACCAAAGGAACCGCATGCAGCCTATGGATTACAATAGATTATGATTTCTAATCAGAGGTAAACAGCAGAGTAAAATCTACCTCGAGATTTGTGTTCACTTGTGAGGTGGAACCAAAATTTGGATCCAGAAACCTCTATTAAACTAGAAATGTAAAGATCATTGTTTGCCCAAGTCAGATCACGATTTGATTGTGATGACAGTTGGTGCAGTTTCTAACAGATAGAATATACAAATTCATAAGGCAAGTGAACGCATATAGCAAGTATGACCCAATACGAGGATTCGCACAGGGGTAGAGTTTTGTCGCCTAGTTACGTCAATAGACGACCAAGAAGATCCTTTTGGAAATGGCATTCTGGAGAAATCCGTTGATGACCATGATAAGGGATTGAGAAGTCAGATGTATGGCAGTTAGGACAATAGTTCTTTAAGAATAGAGATTGAAAGAAGTATACTAGTAAAGCGGAAGCTTTAAGTATAAGTGGGAGATTGTTGGTGTTTATACTGAAAGCTTGGCTTTAGATGTATTTACACTGAACTCGTTTGAATGAGAATCATGTTAAATTAAACTAGTCTACGTTGTGTTGTTTTGCATTAGATAGTGTGGGTCGTCATCGGGCGAACCGAAGATCATGTTATCAGTTACTCGTGAAACAAGAATTAATGGTTCACAACCTAGATGGACATGAATACCCCATCGTGAACGGTTATAGTGTGAACTGTACAGTTTGTCTTGACTGATTAGTTGCACTAGTACATTTATGTATTGAACAGGATCTTAGAGAGGAGCAGTTCGTTTTATACTGATCGTCGTAAACGGACTAGGCCTCGGTTAATTACTGCATACTCTTATCCCGTAAGATATTACACAGGCATATATGTGTAGTACTTATTACTTTGATTCACATGGGTGAGGCTTAGTGAACTGGGCCAATAGACTCGCTATCTTGGGTAATATAGCTGCATGTATGATGTGCTGTTAGGATATTTACGGTCACCGTGTGCGTTAGTTTTATGATGTCCATGAGATGAGCTCATGAAGGATTATTATGTTAAATCTGGCTAGTGGAATTTATTCCGGCATAATAACAATGTGATGAGTGGTACTAGTCTCGGTTATAGATGTCGATTAATTTAATTGTCAGTAATTAAATTAATTGATGGACATTATATCTTAAACACGGAGAGGTAAATCGAGTAATTATTATTGGAGCTCGAATATAATTCGGGGATTAAATTGAGAGTTTATTCAATAATATTATTTTAGTGGAGTGTACGTATTATTCATATTTGGGTTTGGTAGGCTTGGCCTATAGAATAATCCTAATAGGAGAAGCCCAATTTCATACCTCCTTAGGGTCCCTGTTGTAGCCTATACATACATCACATCTCTTGGGATTAGGGATTAGAATTACATGCCCCACATGAGAGAGAAAAATCGCCGCCCTCTCTCTTGTGTTTTCTCTCTCTTGTGTTCTCTTCTTCTCCAAGTAATCCCAGTAGAGATAGATTTGATTTCATCACCCACTAAGATGATCGGATTAGATGTCAGGTCATACAACAGAAGATCTAAGGTTGAGCATTTTATATATATTTATCCAGCCTCGAAATATATATATTCAATCCCGTAATTTATCTGTAATTCGCGGGGTTGTCTGTTCTTCAAGAAAAGACAATATTGTGCAAATCAAATATATTGGAGTTGATCGGCGACCTCCAGCGACCATCACACGATGACCGGCGTAATTCCGGCGACCAGACGCTGCTGGATGCAGTCGGTTCCTGTGGCCCACGCACTTCCACACGCCACCGCAGTCTGCCTGCTGGATTTCCACGCGCAGCCCAGCCGCATGGAGCCCAGGAGTCCGCAGCCCGCAAGGAGATGGCCCAGGCGTCTCCTTTCAGCAGTCCAGTATGCGAAGCCCAGGGGAAGTGCGAGTAGGCCCAATGACGAGACAAACCAATCCGTTGTGCGAGGCTCAGGGAAGAAAGAAACATGCAAGGGCCAGGTGACCCGCATTCAGCCTGCTCGAGGCCCACGCCCCTCACAGCTCCCAGCCCGCGCACCCGAAGCCGGCCCGCTCCCAGCCCGCGACCTTTTCGGCAGCCCATATGCGCCCCGGCCCAACAGCGCTTCTCTGCGGCCCAATTGCTCATCTGCACGGCCCAGCGCGAGGTTGGCATCCCAGCATCAGTCCAGAGCACACCAGACACGGCCCAGCATGTGACAAATCGGTCTAGAGAGCTTCAGACCGGTCCAACTCGTATTAGGTGGCCTAGAACCGGTCCAGCTATAATCCAAGGGGTTCGTGGAGTTCCGGTGAGTCGGATGGATCCAATATGTGCAAGGACAAGTCCAGCTGCCCAACGAACTTGAGGTTTCAAACAATCTCCAACAACGGAAGTTAGAAACGTCTCAGAGTCAGCAAAAATTAAAAATGGTATGCGTTGAACCCTCGCTTCTAGTTCCACTGTGCTTAGGGTTTAATTCGTAGATAGTTCGTGACTTGCACCTTGTCGAGATCCTCATAGATCCCAACAGTCCAAACCACCCTCAACCTAACAACGTTCCAAGCCAGTATACCCGATCGTGCTTCTTCCTTGCTCCTAAAAATTGTACCCAAACCTATGGTCTCAATGTCGCCATTCCAAAGTGGAAGAGCATACTCATTCTCATCTATCTTCGATGGCTCCCATTCACCCATTTCGTGATAAATGTGGCGACCACCACTAGGAGAGGGGTGTCATTTTTCAATGAACTCGGGTTCGCTCTCCTCATTTACCGATCTATCTGACTTGGTTTCTGAGGTCTCGTTTGTGAAATCATCTTCACCGGGAATGAAATCTTCATAACTTTCTTCCCCGTCCTCATTTGCCAATTCTCTCATTGTTGAGCTTGTCCCTTCTCCAAAACTACATACATGAGAAGTGGACGTACCCTCAACATCAACCACTCCCCCGTAACAAGGAGTAACATCCTCAAACTGTGTAATCGGTGTAATTGCCTCTAACGGTAAATGAAAACTGTGTAACCGGTGTAATCATCGCTACCAATAGTTCATATGATATCTTCTCCCCAATAGCAAATGAACCATCCGGATGCTCTTAAATAACAAAATCCCTCAACCTATTCTTCGCAAACTGCCAATACAAATTAACAAGGTATGGACCATAATACGCCAATTCTCTCATTGTTGAGCTTGTCCCTTTCTCCCAAATTACATACATGAGAAGTGGACGTACCCTCAACATCAACCACTCCCCCATAACAAGGAGTAACATCCTCAAACTGTGTAACCGGTGTAATTGCCTCTAACGGTAAATGAAAACTGTGTAACCGGTGTAATCATCGCTACCAATAGTTCATATGATATCTTATCCCCAATAGCAAATGAACCGTCCAGATGCTCTTTAAATAACAAAATCCCTCAACCTGTTCTTCGCAAACTGCCAATACAAATTAACAAGGTATAGACCATAATACGCCATTTATACCTGTTGCAAAAAATCACTTTCAGTTCTTCCCAATTATAACAACACATAATGTCTAATCCAATACCCAAAAAATTCAATCATTCTTTTACCATTATAAATTTAAAAACCATTTTTTTACTTCAACCAAAAAACCAAAAAAAAAAAAAACAAATTCTCAATCAAATAATCCTCCAAAACCCTAATACCCATAATCCAGTAATAACATTAATGCACGTGTGAACGTTCTGGCCCAGTTTGGAATAGATCGCTTCTCGTCCTCACCGGTAGAAAGCTGGAAACCTACAAATAACTCTCACACCGGGGGGTTTTTCGGTGAAGAGCCTCCGATGCTTAAGTAAGTATGTGTATGAGTATACTTTAGTTGAATAATGTGAGAAATCGTGTTAAGGAAGAAAGGATCACCCCCTTTATATAGGGGTGAGATACCTGACCTAAGGACTACCCGGGCATGATGAGCTGGCTGCCCCAACTGCCCGTCCGTACTCTGACACACCGCGTGCATATCAGAGGTGACGCTGGGAGTTGTCAGAGGTGGTTATCGCTACCAACCAATGCATTGTCGCCACGTGTCATCTGCACATGGGATGATTATTCCTCTAAATATTTCCTTGAAATTTGGTTAGAGGCACCTACACGCGCCTATGACTAGGTCAATCTCCAGAATACTGCCAACACATAAAGTGGTCGATCTAGTGAAGTCGACTCGACTGCTTGGCTGCTTGATTGGTCAACTGCTTGACTGGTCGACTGCCTGACTGGTCGATCTTTCCACTTCTTGGCTTGGCTTTCTCATGGTACAACCTCTTCAACCGGTTCGGCAGACCGGTTTAGCCTTGTGGGTATAATATCTTATATCATCTAGTCCCCACCCCACTCTGGTCGAGTTTGAATGACTCGACCTAAGAGTGAATTTGTGCTCGCCTTCCTCCTGGGTGATATCGACCACCTGATAAGTTTCCCGCTATTTTTTCAATTAATTTCCCTCTAACTGCCAGCAATAAAGTTCTCTGCCACACGTCTTTTCTGCCGCGCCTGCCCTTCTGCCACATGTCATATCTGCCGCGCCTGTCAGGTACATTAATTATTGTACCTCCTCGTGTCTCGCACTCCTTTGAATCCCGCATCCATCAATTCCCTCAACCATCAGATCTTATCTCTAATTCAACAACCCTTCTTCTTCGACCCCTCACTTAATCCTGGTATAAAACCAACACTTAGTGGAATTTTAGACTTTTTTCACCTTTGCTCTTTGAACTCTCTTGTATTCTAAAGCTTCTCTGCAAACCCTAGTTCTTACTTTCGACGACTTCCTTCGCATTATCCAGGCACTTTAAATCCCTCTGACTGCACTCATGAGTAAGTTGTTCTTCACTTGAATTTGTTCTCCCCGTGTTTCGAATTTGCTGCCTCATGAATTTTTCGCGCTGGGTATCTCAAATTTATCTGTTGAATTTTCTGATTGTGTGCGCTTTGTTTTGAATCCGTGCTCTGAATACTTTAATTTGTTTATTGAGTGTTGTGAACTTCACTAGTCCTTTCAAAATTTTCTGAGATTTCGGTTCTTCTCCTTCAGTTTTTTGAACTCGCCTCTCTGGCAAACCCTAGTCTTTGTAAGTCTCTTCCTTTCCCCCTCCTCTCTTCACGAGAATTCCCTTTTTTATTATGTTTTTGCTTTGTTTTATTTTTTAGATTCTGCAACTTCTAGCGAAAATGACCATCACTATGGTGCCGATGATCTGAGCTTTCCATCCTCGTCTTCGACCACTCATGTAGTTTCTCCTGTTTGCTCCGACTCGGTCCAAGAATTACCTTTTGTTGCTGACGCCGTTCCTCTCTCTATTCTCCGTCCCGGTGATACCGAGCCTACCCTTGTCTTTAACGCCTCCGTTTCTTCTAACTCTGGGGACACCATGGACAACATTCCTCTTCGCCGTCATCGACCTGCTTTTAGCTCGCTAGATGAGCCGGAGGAGGACGAGGACAATCTCGACACCGTCCCTCTCTCCTCTCGATTCACTACGTCTAAGTCTGCTACCTTAATTTCTTCATCTTCTCAAACTACTCTCTCAAAGTCTTCGACCGTCCCTTCTTCTAAACCCGACACACCCAAATCCTCGACCGTTCCTTCTGCTTCTCAAACCGCTTCCCCAAAATCTCCGACCAAAGCCTCCTCTAAATCTACCTCTTCAGCCTGTCATTCAATCGGCTGGCTAAAGAGTGACAAGGTCTGTCAGCCTTCTGGATGGTCGTTCTATTGTCCCTCTTCTTTCGACACCTACACCATCCCCCTTCTGACTGCTATACGTTCTTCAAAATCCAGTTCGACCTCGGCATCTGTTTTCCTCTCAGCCCTGACTTAGTCCAGATCTGTGAGTGGTTCGGGCTTCCCCTGAACCAATTTTCTCCTAACGCCATCAGTTTCATGACCACCTTCATCGTTCTATGCCATGTCCGGTTAGGTCGATTCGACCTAGCCTTCTTCTATCACTGCTACGCCCCTTCCAAACAGACCCGAGGCCTTTACCTCAAAAGCCGCAATAACGCCCCTTTCATTTGGACATTCCTTCCAACATCCCTAAGTGGGCCGATACTTTTGCCTACATCAAGCCTGATGCTCCTTTTCCTTGGGCGCCCTCCCCTTGGCTCAAAGAACTTCCTCACGAAATCTCCAACCCATCTCCTAACACTCTTTTCGACCAACGCATTCATGATTGGAATTCCAAACCCGTAGTGTCAATCCCTCTTCTTAAAAATGACAACCTTCTCCATTACTGTGGCTTGCTCACCCACAAAGCCTTCTCTCCTCCCACCGATAAAGTTCTTAATCTGATTAAGATTGAGGATGATCCATGTAATTCTCGACCAGTTTGCTCAGGTGTCCATATATTTCTTTGTTTCTTGTGTGAGTATGTTTTGTCGGTACTGACTTTAATGTTCCTGTTGTCTTCTTGCAGAGGTGCCGAGCTTCAATATTTCCCTGAGGAAGACGCCTCTGAAGAAGAACTCTGGCCCCGGGTCCACCTCTGGATCGACCGGGAATCAGGCCGATCAGGTCGATAATTCAACCACCTCATTCGGGCCTCAGTCGCAGCAACAACAACAACCGCAAAAGCAGCCACAACAATCACAACAACAACAACAACCACCGCCAAAGCAACAACAACAACAACAATAACAGCGCCAACAAGAGCGACAAGGTCCACCTCCTCCGCCTAAGACCACTGCTCGACCACCCCCAAAAAGACCGGAATTAGAACCTCGACCGCCCTGAGAAAACCGAAACCAAAACTCCGACCTCCTCCAAGAATAACACCAGCCAAACTTTCTCCCGAAAACCGACGACCAAACCACCAAGGAAAAATCTTCCCAATCAAATACCTCTTCCAAATCCAATATCTCTTCCAAAACCAACACCCAAACCAAGCCACCACCTAATCAAACTTCCTCCAACAAGCCTTCTGCTGGCTCGACCAAGACCGTGGTCAAGTCCAGTGGCCGAGATGGTCTAGTGGTCGAGATGGTCCAGGGCGTGACGTGGCCTTGGGAAAATATTCCTACACCGACCAACTAGAGAGTGTTTGGAAGCGCGTGCGCACTGGCCATACTACTGACACCTTGGCCTCGAGTTCCTCCTCTCTACTCGTGGCCCCGGTGAATGAGGTAGTTGATCACCTCAAGGGCGCACTCCTCGAGGACGACCGCAAAAATGTTGGCGTCACTCTACCAGAGTTTGGCGACCAGCTTGTACAATGTCTTGCCTAGGTATTGCTCGTCCTATGCTTGCTCTGATCTTCTTCTATCATCTTTCATTGTTATATATATATATATATTGTTGGGGTATACAGTAAAGCAAACTTTTATGTGAGCTTTTGGATTGT
>CACSLK010031421.1:4355459-4367570 GCA_902706635.1 Striga hermonthica | reverse complement strand
AACAAGTGTAATATCCACTAAAGCAAAGCTTAAGTATATAACACCAACATAAATATCCTAACAGCACATCATACATGCAACAATATTACCCAAGACAGTGGGTGTATTGACCCAGTTCACTAAGCCTCATCCATGTGAATCAAAGTAATAAGTACTACACATATATGCATGTTTAATATCTTACGGGTTAAGAGTACGCAGTAATTAATCGAGGCCTAGTCCGTTTACGACGATCAGTATAAAACAAACTGCTCCTCTTTGGGATCCTGTTCAATACGTAAATGTATTAGTGTAACTAATCAGTCAAGAAACTGTACAGTTGACACTACAACCGTTCACGATGCGGAGTTTATGTCTATCTAGGTTGTGAACCATTAATTCTTGTTTCGCGAGTAACTGATAGCATGATCTTCGGTTCGCCCGATGACGACCCACACTATCTAATGCAAAACATCAGAACGTAGGCTTTTTTAATTAAACATGATTCTCATTCAAATGGGTTCAGTGTAAATACATCTAAAGCTAAGCTTTCAGTATAAACACCAACACGTACAACTGATTCTAATAAAAAGTCATACAAAATGGTCTGCAGATCTAATGAAGATGAACCTTGTGCGTGGAAGGCTCGGGTGACTAAGAAATGTGTTCATGAAATGTGGGAATTACCTGAATGGATGGACAGACACACTTGTATGCAACGGGTCCAGAGAAATGACCACAGAAACGTAACCACCCGTATGATTCCAAATCTTGTAATTAACAAGATTGAAAAGAAACTGGACTACAATGTTAGCATGATCTAGGCCGATGTGAAACAGTGTTGGAAAGTCGATGTTAGTTATAAGAAGGCATGTCACAGAAGGAAAAAAGCCATCGATCGTCGTATGGCAGTTGAGAATCAAACTTCACAGAACTCTCTCAGTAAGCAAAATTTAATTACAAATATATATGTTTGTTTGTCTGTAACTATGTTTATCTATTTATGAATCCATTTTGTAATGTGCATGTTTTTTGCTGCGCTTCAAAGAGCGAATCCTACCACAGTTGTACAGTGGGAATGGCAGGGTGGGGAAATGACGCATCAATACCAAGACAGACAATTCAAATTTGTATTCTGGGCATTTAGTCCCGCCATTAGAACCATCCAATTATGCCTGCCGGTTATTAGCATCGATGGCACACATTTGCGCGGATCATACAAGGAAAAATTGCTTGTGGTCATAGAACAAACAACGAATAAGCGGCTATTGCCAATCGCCTATGCGATTGTTGATGAAGAAAGCAAGGATAGCTGGTCTTTTTTCCTGACAAATATATGGCAATATATTGTCTTCGACCAAAAGATTTGTGTTCTCTCCGATAGGGAAAATGGCATACTCAGTTCCATTGACTCGTTGGTTGATTAGCAAGAACCTGCTGCATATCACTGGATTTGCCTTCAACACCTTCGAAGCAACATGGTCACTAGGTTTAGTAATAGAAAGTCCAAAATTGGTGTTGGGATTTGGGTTCACAATTGTCGGAGCAAAAGTTTCAAAAGACAAAAGAGCGACTGAATGAATTTAATCCCAAGGCACACCAATACCTTTTCGATATTCCTTTGAACAAGTGGACCCTTTTTGGAGATGAAAGACATAGATGGGACACGTTGGCGGCCAATATGTCGGAGAGCTACAACAACGTCTTGCAGGGCGTTAGGTTGTTGCCTTGCAGAGCTTTGGTACACGCCATATTTCACCAAACTCTGGATTTGATCGAGCAAGAACAAAAGAAGTCCACGAGATGCACGAGTGCCATTGCTACTCTGCACTATGCCGCCTATTTGGAATTGGAGCAAACAGCTGCAACCCATACTGTGCGATGTGTGAATGCCGACAGGTCCAGGTACAAGGTGACAACTGGTCTACTGGCTAGTGGGAGAGGGCAAAACAGGTATATGGTTTTTTTTTTGTCCATTCAAATTTTTGGTTTTTTATATGTATAAATCATTGTTTGTGTTAACAGCTATAAGGTTGATTATCCCCAAAAACGTTGTAGTTGTCGGAAGTGGCAGACACATAGAAAACCGTGCTCTCATGCAATAGTTGTATGTCGTGCAATTGGGGATGAACCAAAGTCGTTGTACCATTTGTACTTTTGGACGGATACCTGGGTAGCTCAATTTAGTAATTGGAATTTTGCTCCAATTGATAATCCGGATACATTGGCGCCTGTCAGATGGAATTTGATACCACATTGGGAGAGGATCATCTTCAAGCTTGGACCTGATCGCAAGCAAACGAGACGCTATCGCATACAAATAGACGTCAGGCGCACATGCCGGCGTTGTCACCCGATAGGCCGCACGCCCGCTGGCGCGGGTGCTGGGTCGTGTGCGCGCGTACCTCCTCAGAGATTTGCTACTGGCCGAAGTTTGACTGTACCCACTGGTCTGGGGAGTTTGTGCGTTCGGTGATGACAGCAGCATATATCGTGTGAGTCAACGGTCAACCACTGTAATTGGCTCACGTCTCTCAACACGGGCGTGCATGCTCGGCCACCACTTTGCGTGGCTGCACCCTGCCAGGGTCGGCGATTGGCTTGAGTTTCCAACAACGAAGATTACCAGCAAGGAAATTTTAAACTCGGAATTTCACATACCCAAGGTAACAGAAAGAAAGGGGTCTTTCACAAAATGTGCACAAAATAGGTCCAACCCAAAAAATTTAGGTATTGCACAAATTAAAAAGTTTCAAGGGTTTCAAGGTATAGTACGATACAAACCTGAGTTCCAAGTCCACCAAGTTTCCCCATACAACACACTAAATACGCGAAAAGATCAAATGATTGAGATAGACAATAATTCTCAAAAGTATTTAATACTGTTCTCCAGTCGGGAAACTTGGTGCTGAAAAATACAATAGCTAGCTCGCCTCGACTCTTCCGACAAATAGTGTCGGCCGTCATTTCAGCTCTTCCTCAGGTAGCTAATCATGCATGCAGTACTGAACAAGCTAACTCATTTTCACTGCCCAATCTTCACATTTCGAGATCTAAGCGTGATGTTTCTTCCATAAAAATGTCTCCGATCACATCTTCAGATGTTCTTGCTACGTCCCGATGTTCTCAGAAATAAGCCGTGACGTCGTCGGCGAACTACAACAACTAGACAATCCATCGCAGTCGTCAGCGCGTTGCTTAGCCCAGAAGACATCACTATACAATCACAGTGCTCCTGTCGGGTTTTAGTGGCCGTCTTTGACGCGTCGGCCCTTTGATCTTCAGCTAGTGGTGGCCAAATTTCGAGTTGATCTTCGAGGATACCTCAGTTACCTTCAGTTGATCGAACATGTCCTAACTCCATTGTAGCGGTTGCTCACTCCTGGTCGTCAGTTGATTCGTCTTGACAACATCTTGAAAATAGACCAGGATGTCATCGATAAAGACAATGAAATATTGATCTGGATATGAATGGAATAATCAGTCCATTAGGTCACGAAAACGGCGGGGGATTACTCAGTCCGAATGGCATAACCACAATTGAAAGAATGATATAAGAGAAGTGTTACTGTTATATACTGAAAGGTTGACTTTGGATGATATTACACTTTTACCCTTTATGAATAATACAATAGAAGATCCCGAGAGTAACTGAGACATCGTGATCATCCACCGGAGCCGACAAATCTCAACCCGGAGGCCGAGATCCGCCGACCCCAGCCCGCCGTGATCATCCATCGTGATCATCTTAATGCCCATTTTCTTTTTCTTTCTTTTTCATCTTGTGCCCTCTTTTACTTAAATAATTTAATTTGGTCTTTTAAAGCATTAGTTTGTTCTTGTTGATTTATATGTCTGCGGGTGGAAGCTAGTTCAAGTATCCTTTGTACGTGGAGAATACATGGAGAATTCTCCAGATACTTGAACCAGCTTCCACCCGAAGGAATAGCAGTTAAGAAGGCACGACCTTGTTGAATTTGTTTCAATATATTGTCCAGAATATGCATGACTTCTATTCTTGTTGGGTTTATATTTGGGTTGGTGTGATGTGTGCATTACAATTAACAGTTAGTCAGTAAAGCACTAGTTAAATTAGGACATGTAATCAATCTTAAAATGTCTCAGTAATGGTTCTTCATTAATTTGTTTAGGCATTCTTTGACATTTCTAATCCGAATAAATTATAATTGTAGTGTTTCACTATTTTAACTTTTTCGTCTTTTTGGAATTGTGTTTTGATTTTCGTCCCGTATGTTTGATAAAAAAGGTTACAAAAGGTCTTTTTCGCAACAAAATGGTCCTTTATGTTTTGGAAAAAAGTGTTTCAGTTTCGTCCTTATGTACGAAAAGGACATTTGTTTAATCTTTTTTCAAACATACAGGACGAAAATGAAAAACGCTATTCAAAAACGACAAGAAAATTAAAGTAGTGAAACATACATGACTAAAATTATAATTTACTCTTTCTAATCCTCTCTTTTTCTCTGCCAAAGGTTTATCCAACTTGGAAATGATTTGAAAAACAAGATAACATCTGTGCTTTGCAAAATGTTAGAGATATTAAAGAATCTCATCAACTTCATGCTGCAGTCCAAATGAGTGAAGGTCAGCCCAATATGGTTAAGCCCAATATTGTATGCATGGGAGCAGCCCATCTTGAAGATCCATTAGCTAAGAAGCATGCAGCACGTGAGCGTCCAAAATCTGTTACACTAAGGACAAGCTCAACGGCTACTTACAGCTGTGAAGTACGGGCACCATCACAGCCCTTCATACCATCTGCATGAGCTTGATATGTGTAGGGCTGAGATTACTTTTCTTTGTCATCTTTGTACTAGCTTAAGCTTATCTATGTGAGGGACTCTCTGTTATATATAAGATCAAAAACAATGTAACAGTCGATGCCATGAAAAATCCGAAACCCTAGTAAGAATGTTGGCTGCCATGTTTGGTTTCTTGTCACTCAAGCTTTCTTTATTTTTCTATCACAAAAGAACAATAAAGATCCCGCACCAGAGTTGTACAATATTTATCTCGAACGGCCCAAGGTATACATTCAAGTCAATATATTTTCTGAGTAATGATTGATGGCAGAGTGCCAACATGTCGCTAAATTACTTATCTAATTGTATATTTATATTTACATTATATATACTAGTACAACGCCCGTGTATTACACGGGTGCTTGCTAACTTTTTTCTTAAAGTCTAAAATTAATGAGAAAAAATAGTTGAAAATTTAAATACCTTTTATAAAAATGTATATTATCATATATTAGTATGCCACTTTTTTATTTCTGCGACTTACAAGTGTTATATTATAATAATTTTTTAACTTACGACATATAACTACATTATACATAAATATATCAAATAATAAATAATTTAATTTTTCTAATGAATTTTAATAATTATTATTATTTTTTATTATTATAAAGATAATATAATTTATTTATTTCATATATACAATATGGATGTTAAATCGAAGATCATCAAAAGATGATTAATTTGATATATTATATATGTAAAAACCAATTAGAAATACAAAAGTTATCAATTCTGAAAATACATTTACAATTTAGTAGCTAACTGAAGGAAACAAATCAAAAGTCAGAGATATATTAGTCACTTAGTGCCTCACTATGTAAAATTACGAAGAATTAAAGGATTATATTAGTACAAGTGATATTAAAATACCTAAGTTAGCTACATAATATTTATGGAATGACTGAACCTATATTATTAATTATTAATATATCAATATTATTTGTCCAAACCTAATTACGAAACATGATTTTTAATTATTAATATATCAATATTATTTGTCCAAACCTGATTACGAAATGTGATTCTTCGCCAAGTAGGATTCCAAAACACTAGAACCAGCAACATAAGCTCAACGCATTCAGTAATCTATATATATATATATAATTACTAGCCAATAGCATTTAATAAAACCTAATTAATTTTACTTATGTGGCAATTTAATATTTTTCCCTCCAAAAACCGTTACTTTTTTATGTATTTAATCTTTCATTTAATTATTAAATAATCAATACTAATCACATCAAAATTACAAAAATCATTTTAAACTTTTTATTAGTGACAGCTGACCATATAATGTGTTGATCGTACAATGTGATTAGATGTTATTATTGTGGTTACATTTAAATTAAAAACGTATTTGAAATTCCTAATAAATGATAAATAATTTAAAAAAAGACATACCAAAATATACATTACATCCAATCAGATAAACGCAATTTTTTTTTTTTAAAAAAAAAGTAAATATTCCATCTTCTTTATTTGTAAATTTGGCATGCAAAAAAGTGAAAGAAAAATAATTAATCATTATATGCATAAAATAACTCACAACACTTTATTACATCTGTGCAAATGCACAAGGTCGAATACTAGTTATATACATGGGGAGATTTTTCTCATTGTATATATCTTTTTTTTTTTTTTTTTTGGTACAACATCGTATATATCTTTTAATGCAGGGTGATGCTGATGGGTATGACGTGTAGTTGTCGATGCAATGCAAAAGACAAACCATGCAAGTCGGATTTGTTACTGTTGTTGATTGGAATTTATTCTGTTAGGTCAATTGCCTATGGTGAATAGATCACCTTTGACTCCAATTATGTTACTGAGATTAATATAGTGATGTTGAGGTCATTAAATTAAAATTTCAACATATTAGATTCTAATTTTTATTTTTTTATTGTTAAATGTAAATATATATAACAAAATTGAGTTCGGACAACAAGTCAACGGCATACAAAAACGTAATGGGTAACCACAAGTCGGTCAACTACATATTATATTCTAATTATTGATTTGCCTACAGAGTACGAAGCTCCTGTTTGTTTATGTGGCAACCAGGTTTGCCGTGGCAGCTACCTAAACCTGACAAGTGAAGGGGCTTACTAGAAGGTACATGTTATGAAATTATTCTATCAAGTTATTTACATTATAATTAAGGACTTAATATTTTCCTGTACTCCATTTTCAGTTTATTAATTTCTAAAGTTGTGGCAAATAATTTTTTTGGATATGGTTCACCGCAATGTTGTGTATGTTAGGTGCTGAAAGAGCACCATGGATTACTTGATCGGCTTCACTTGTTGCTTGAGCTTGTGAATTGAAGTCAGTATCTAAAGAAGATTATATTATTGACTTGGGTGGAGCTGGACTTGGGAGTTGCTTTCTTGGTAGATTGTCTGATTGGGTGATCGCCTATTTAGCGCATTTGGTAAGCAATCTTTAGATTAGTTCCTGTTAAAAAAAACAAAAGAAAATTGTTGTTTCCTTATTTTCACATGATATACATTTGATATTTTCTTTTCACTTAATTTTAAATATAATAATCATGTCTAGGCACTTAGAACATGCAAAGTCATAAAGGGACACCATACTCAAAAATTGAAGAAGCTAACTGTTAGATCCAGCCAAACTAAGCCAACCCATGTGCACAATCAAACAAACAAAAGTTGGCACCAAATTTAAAGAAAAATATTAAATCTTGGTTAGTGTGCCAAATTATTAGTGGTTGGACAATTTTTTGGTTGTGCAGGTTACCAAAAACGTTGACGAAGTGGAGCATTTTCTCCCTATAAATAGGGGGTTTCAGCAGATGAAAGATGCACCAAGGAGCAAAAAGAAAAAGAGAGAAGAAATAATATCTTGTGAGTGTTATTTTTCAGCGAGATAAAAATAGAGTGTTTGAGTAAATCCTGTGAGTGTATGAAAAATACACCGGGTTGGGTACCAACTCTATTATTCCTTGTTTAGGAGTGGGGTGTCACTGGGTCACTATATCTTACATTTCTAGTGTAAGGGGAGTGTGAAAAGATATTGTAACTATCTTGAAAATATAGTGGCATTGTTCGGAGATTGTCCCGTGGTTTCTTCCTCTATTTGGAGGTTTTTCCACGTTAAATATTGGTGTCTTATTTCTTGCATATTTTATTTATGAGTCAAAATCTTTTTCACCCCATTATAAATCTATTCTTTCTTTTACACACTGCCCCATCAAATAACTTATTTTACACCCCAAAACTCACGAAATGCTATACGATATTACACTCGCATGTCCAAATGAACCAGCGTATATCCAATCGGCCGCATAATTTATGACAATGCGTAAACATTTTGCATTTTTTTAATCGCATATCCACATCAAACGCATAATTTAGAAATGTGCGAACATCTTTCGCATTTTTAATAATCGCATATACAAATCGATTGCAACATAATTTACGATGCTTGTGCGCCTTTTTATCGCAGGGCTATTCAACCTTGCAAAATTTATGACTGCGAAAATATTTCGCATCTAATTCACATAGTTTGTTGAATACACATTTTCTGGTAATTGCATATCCAAGTCAATCACATAATTTACTAATATGCGAAACAATTTCGCATATATCCTCCGAATAATTGACAATTATGTGACATTTTTTCGCTTGCATATTTAAGAATCGCATAACCAAATCGAATAAAGCATATTTTTTTTACGATTATGCGCCATTTTTTCGCAGGGCCATATCGACCTGGCAATTTTACGACTATTCGGAATTCGTTCGCAGATCTTTCGCATAAGTTGCGCACCTCATTAATTGACTGCTTTTTCACAGGTGAGGATTTGGTCTCTGCATTTATCATGCAAGCAAAAAAACAGCGGTCTCTAACAATTTAACTCCTGCACCATTCATCGACTGCATTTTTCCGTTTCTTTTTTTTTTTAGTTCTTTTTGTTGTTCACTTATTTGAATGGCTAGCAACCGTGTTAGAGTATTGGTGCACTTTGGTGGTTCGTTTTGCGAGGGTGCATATCTTGGTGGAGTGGCAGAGCTAAAGAGAATAAATTACGGCCGACAAATGTATTCTGAAGTAGTTTCTCGTGTTCAAGCATTATTGAAGGCTGATCCTTGTAATTTTGAGTACATATTGTGGGCAATATTTGATGGAAGGGAACGAGTTGTGAAGATGAAAATCGAATCCAGTGAGGATATCTTAGAGCTGATTGAAGAACAAAGAAATTCCAACATTTACGTGAAGTTGGAGAAGCGAGTAAATGTAGGGATTCCGGGGACGGCGCAACAAAGCTTCACGCACATGATGGCGTCCCAAGGTGTATTTTCGAATTTTTTTGGTGTTGGTAGTTCTGCATTTTCCCACGAGGCCCCATATTCACATCAAGCAGGCCCTAGTTCATTTACACATACTGGATATCCTCGGGGCGCTGATGATCAAACCTCGGGTTGTACGAACCAACCAGGTCATTCTCGTGACGATGACAATAATGATGACCAAACCAACACGCACAATGGTGACACAGGCAACGAAGAAAAAGATGTCAATGAGAAGCAAATGTTCGTAATCCAGGTACAATTGTCGAAATCGGAATGTGGTTGACCTGCACACATCACACATGTCCCATAATAATCGCACAATTGAGTTGATTGCACGTTTTGCATAACATGTCGCATAATAATCGCACAATTGGGTTGATTGTGCGATTCCCATATCATATCCCATAATAATCGCACAACTGGTATGATTCACCTAGTCTTCAACCGCATAATTAACGAATCGTATATCCAAATCGAAAGCCGCATAATTTACGATTATCCGCCATTTTTTTCGCATATCCATATGGACCGCATTGATTGATTGTCTGCACTGAATATCAAAATTGAAAGTGCTTCGCATATTATTCGCATACGTTACGCACCGCATTGATTGGTTGTCTGCACCGCATATCCAAATCGAAAATACTTCGCATATTGTTCGCATAAGTTAGACACCGCGTTGATTGATTGTTTGCTTTTACACCTAAAAAACAATGACGATTTGCATGCTTTCTCATTTAGTTGTTGAGTTGATGTATATCTACCTAGCCTTAAATGCTAAATGTATTCATTAACCTTTCATTCTCTTTGTTGAAGAGGCGACCATTCACTTCTAAAAACCATATCTTTCCATCGCAGCCAAAAAACAAAAAAACCAAGGAGGCGCACGTTTGCGAAAAACAAATGGAAAGGATTTCACCCTATGAAAAGATCGCGATCCGCTTCCGTGGCATGGACTGGACAGAGGAGGAGGAGCGTATTTGCTACCAAGTGTTTTTCAAATGGTGTCGTCAGAAGGCAGACATACACAAAGGTCATGTGTTCAATTCCTTGTGCGCAGAAATTTCAATAGTCCTGAACCAATGCCTGAGTTATGCATTTAAGAGGGAGTTTACTATTTCTCAAGTCCGCGAAAGATTCAACGACTCAAAAATTATTTTGATGAATTTACTGCTTTCCTGATGATTCCAGGCGTCCTCTTGTGTCGTGATACAGGCTTTGCTTGGGTTAACCACATGTACTGGGTGTATGTGGGGGAGGAGGTAAATTGCATCTGTTTTTTTATTTTAGTTTGTTCAAGCATGCATTTTTGTGACGCGGCCATAATAACCTAAAAAGATTTAAATTTATTACACAGGAGACCGACTGTAACACCCTGTTTTACGAATAAGAGAATAAGACCATTTTGCATTACATATTTAGCTCGACTTTTTGTTTAAAACACTTAATTCAATAATCGAATTAAGTAGATGTCCTCGTCTACATAATTTCTTATTACTTATTTGCTTAAATTGTTAATTGATTAATTGCTTAATTTGTATTAGCTGTCTAATTGCTTAATTATTTTTCATTAGCTCTATTATATGTTTGATTTCTCGTTTATCATATTTCGTAAGATTTAGTAAGTTAAAAGCATGCCTAAGTGTTAAAAGGTTTATTAACCTAAGATCGGCCATTTTGATTGTGAGCCTAAGTCCATAACTCTTGTTTTGAGCCTAAATCATTTTATTCCTGAAACCCATTTTCTTTAGCCTAAGTAAGTGGCCACATAAGTCACCTGCATCTTACGTTTTGAAATTCACGAGACAAAAGTTCCTTTTTTTATTTTGTAAACATTGAAGACTACCTAGACCAAGTCCAAGAGGCCTCAACTTCTCCCTTAAACTTCGGCCATCTCACTCCCCACTCCTCCACCATCGGCCAGCCCCAATCAAGCAAAGAGAAGAATTAAAATTTTTCTCCCAACAACCCAAGAGATTCGGTCCCCGTACCCGTTAAACCTATCGCCCACATATAAAGCTTCTTCACAACCATCAGCCACTACTTCACTCCATAAAGTTTCAAAAATAGAAACCCATCAGCCCCTTAACGAAATCACAGCACATCATTCTCGAACAACACCTCTCGGCGAGACCGAGGGCAGCACCGAGCTACACCAAGAGTCTTGCACGCAGCCGTGAACAACACCCTCATGTGAGCAGCTGCACGTTGGTGGCCTGACCGCGAGGAAGAGACCAGAACAAGATTTGGAGCCACCATTCGCCTTGGAGTATAGAGCAAACAGCCCAAAGAAACCAAAGTCGAGCAAAGGCCATCCCCGAGCACCTTCATCTTTTCTCCATCCTTCTAAGCCCTTTAATAGGTATAATGGCTGATACCTTACCTCATTTTCATGGCCGAATTTGGAACAATAATTTCAGTTCTTAAAACTACAAGAAAGTATACTTTAACTTAGTGAGATGGAAGAGGAAAATGAGATGAGTTTCATGTGAATTTTATGCCATATGTGTATGCATTTTTTTTCAGTTTCCTTTGATGAGTAAATGATATGATTATTTGGCTTATAATGAACTGTTAATGGAGCATAGTATCACAGTTTATTTGGCTTAAACATGTAATGGTTATAGCATGAGAAAAGGAAAGAGTTGGGAGGCACATATCTATGTTGATGCTGAAGTGCTGTTACCTTTGTTGTTGAGACTATTACATAATGATCATGCTAATTATAAGTGCTTTTAAGAGTTAATGTTCAGAGGTTTGACCGTATTGTGATACCTTTGAAAAAAATAAAAATAAATAAATAAAATAAAGAAAGAAATGCATGCTTAACATTAGTAGAAATTGTGAAGGAAACGATTGTTTGTTCATTCATGTATTTTGATTTTTTTTTATGCTGAGTGTTAATTGTGTTGTCCTGTGCTGTCAAAATGCTTTGATTTCAGGATTTAAATGCTTAGTTTTTAAAGCCTCTAATTTATTGTTCAAGTTACAAA
>CACSLK010031421.1:4332821-4355269 GCA_902706635.1 Striga hermonthica | reverse complement strand
TTTTTTTTTTTTTTTTTTTTTTTTTTTTTTTTTTTTTTTTGTTTTTGTTTTCGTAGGATTAATTTCCGTTATCATGCTTAAGTTAATAAATTCCAAAGCCTAAGTTAAGTTATAAAGTTTATTTGATCTTTTTATCTGTTTTTATTTTTTACCAAATTATGTGCTCTTATCTGCATCATGTGCTATATGTGTTTTAATGTGTTGATCAGCATTTTAAATCAAAACCCTAATAATAAGATTTAATAATCGAAATTCAGATTAAGAGGAGTCGAGCCCTCATTCAGACACACGTGCATTTTTCATCCAGTCAGTAAGTTAAAAAGGTGGGGATTTTCCATGCTATGTTCTAATTCTTAATAAACACAAGGTATTTATGTTTGAGGTATGTTTATATTGATAATGTAAGTTGGATGGTGGTGAGCGTACCCATCCTAGATATTTATAACGGAATGATGGTGAGCGTACCCGTTCTAGTCTATTCGCCTGGATGGTGGTGAGCGTACCCGTCCCGGTTCTGTGGGAGGCGACCCCCAGAGTGTGCACATGAATACCGGCCAGTGTCCGGGAGTCTGCAGCATGAGTATTACAATTCATTTTTATATATATGCCATATCATCTATATCTGTTTTTATTATGAATAATTGCATAGTATGGAATATTGATGAGCACGTGATTATTGCTCAGCCCCCACAATTATCATTTTCAGGTTAGCATTCCGGGCGGGACTCAAGAGGGGCTAGCGGTGGTCATATGCAGTTTATTTATTGCTTCCGCTATTGAACAGTTTATTTTCCAAACATGTTATTATTAGCTATGTTGAACATTGTTTGGATTTCAGTTTCATTTTTTCAATTCATTTATCAGACTAATATCGATCGCTCTGCTTGGTCTTAATGAATTGAACATGTTTATGTCGAGATCAGATATCCTGAAATGATTAAAAGCAGTCATGACAGTAAAGCTAGTTATATGTTTAGTAAGTACCCTCAAAGCATGTTTTTAAAGTTAAATTATTTTCGAAAGGTTCGATTCATTTTCAAAAACTCTGATGATTTTAATGTATAAGTAGAGGGTGCTTACAGTTTGGTATCAGGGCGCAGTTAGCGTTTCTGAACCTCGGTTATAACTCCAAATCCTTCTAGTGCATCGCGTTCAGATAATGCCGCCTAGACGTGATGTTTAGCCAACTCAGAAGACGACTCAAGCTCAAGTCGTAGCTCAGTTCTGTAAGAAGTTACCTCCGACCTTTACCGGAGTGGAGGGACCATTTGCCGTGGGCGATTGGTTCCTCAAACAAAAGCAACGTACTCTTTTATTTCATCGAGCTGTTTGGAGGCAATCAAAATCCAGAGTGTGAGCGCAGTCGTTGCCCTAGAGGTCAGCCTAGCCTCGGGGAAGACGATTGTTACGAATACTATGGTGCAGAAATTGAGGATGAACATCGACGGGCGAGATCTGGAAGCCGACACATACATCATCAACATGAAGGACTTTGACATTATTATAGGGATAGACTGGTTGACAAAGTACCGTGCCGACATCAACTGCCACCAGCGAGAGGTGACATTGCATCTGCCAGAAGATGATCGGATCGTGTTTTTCGGAGCCAAGACTAGGACCGTACCCAGAGTCGTATCTAGCATGAAGGCGATGAAGAGTCTTCAGAAGAGTGGTTGTCAGGGCTACTTAGTGAGTGTAGTCAGGAGCCAGAAGGATGGCCGTTGAGAATGTGCATCGATTACCGGGAGATGAACCGGTTGACCATGAAGAACAAGTATCCTCTTCCGAGAATAGAGGACCTCTTTGACCAGCTGAGGGGAGAGAGCGTACTTTCGAAGATTGATTTACGATCGGGCTACCATCAGTTGAAAATCAAGGTGGCAGATGTATCAAAGACAGCGTTTGTAACACCCCACTTTGATTTCGAAGAAATTCTGGACTTTCCAAAAATAAATAAAAATTTTTCGAGATCATTTTTGAAATTTAATGGGTGTTAACCAACATTTTTCATAACTCAAGTCTTATCTGGGCTCACGGGGATTCATTACCCGGTTCTCACAAATGGTTTTCATTAACCAAAGCATGTCACGAGACTTAATACTCAACATGAATATATAACCAAAACCATAATACCCAACAACAGGGTTCCACAAGTTTTCCAAAAACAAACATGTCATAAGTTTTGGAAAAAGGTTTAAGGAAGTCTCAACATAAAGGTTCATAAAGTTTTATTTATTCAAACGGAAGCAATAAATGCATGACCGACCCACTCGCCTCTTCTCGTCACCTAGCTCCTGCTTAACCTGCATCGGTGAAGAGAAGGTGGGGATGAGCACAAGATGAAAAACGTGCTCACCACTATGCACATATATCATCAATAATACTGTAAAGGAGGTATGGTTAAAGTATGAACATAAATCAATTATTCTGTCACGTCTCCTAATCACATCACAACATATTACCCACGTGTACACATCTTTCATTAGCCAAGGAAAGGGGATTCATTACCCTAACTCATGGGGGTACGTGCCATACGACAAGACACGGCCTTTCATTAGGTCTTACGGAGACTTACCTCGCAAGGTAACCGTATTACATCGACGGGGACAACCGTACCAACGGCCGAAATCGGTTCACGCCGATAGGCTACATGGTTCACATACATACTTAAATCATACCAACTCAACATCAAACCAAACACATACGGCATAGCAAATTTTAGATTAAAACCCACCTGGTACCGCAAAGGAAAGTGGCGCACAATCAGGAGTAGGCAGCGAGCACGGCTCGTCAGACACCTACAACAATTATATACTAAGATCAACACCTATTTGACCATAGAGAACAATCACAAGCATACATTGGTCGAACTTGATTCAACCAAGTTGTTCGTGAAGTCCTGTGGACGTTGGAACACTTAGACTCGACACTACACTCAACCAAAACATACATGGGAGTTCACATAAGTCAAACAAACAAGAAAAGGAACGCGAGCCAATTTACAGCTTTTAACTCAAAAATCATCTTTCTAATTTATTAGCCAAAACATAAATTAAGTTGATCTAGCTGCCCTGTGAGTTGGATTCAGAAATTTTAACCAAACATACACCTCCCATTACTTAGAAAAACCACCAAGTTTCAGCCTCAAATTCAAAGTACATGCATTAAAAAAAATTCAAATAAGTTATCAACAAAAACGAGCATAAAATTCAAAGCCCGACCTAACGAAAGAAAAGCACTAAAGATTTTTACTGGAGCAAGTTCAGCAGTCAAGGACCAACATATAAAAATTCCAGCAATTTACTCTAAATACACAAATTATGAAAATTCATATAAAGTTCAGCAATTTATCGAATTTAAATACAAATTGAATTAATTCCAACTCTAAAAATTTCAAAATTTTTACGGCATGCTAGTACGCATAAAACAAGCATCCCAACCAAAAATCAGAATTTTGTTGCAACTAACCAATTTAACAAAAATAAAACACTATTCAGCAGAAAATGTTAACAAATTATTTACCCTATCAATATCAATCCAAAAATTTTATAAAATTTACTCAGCAACCAAAGTAGATAGATTGGCCACATATTAAAATTTAATGAATTTTGGAGCACTACACAATTTATTATGAATTAAACATGAATCTGACCAGAGGTCACTATAATTTTTAAAAATAGCTACAGACCTCCGACAAATCTGAAATTTTTACACGAGCTACATAATGACGAGAGGCAGATACAGTAAAAATATTATAGCAATCGGACAAGTATAACATTTTTAGTGAATTTATCAAATTTCAGCAACTATACTGGTTCGATAAAATCATAAATGACTCGAAACTCGACCAACTCTTCCAAGGCCTTCGCCATAAGGCCAAGGGCTCACACGTGTTCCAAAATCCACAGCCCTAACACGAAATTAACATGATCTTAGATGATCTCTCAATAACCAACCAAGATCCCCACTAAAACATATAATTTAAATGCCCTAACATGAAATTCATACCAAGGCATCTTTCATAACACTCCTAACACATAATAAACGAGAGGGTATCGAGTCGTAGTGTACCGTTCTCACAAAGGATACACGAGACGGTAGAGAAGAGGCTGAACCGGGGTTGAAAGCTCACGCATAGCAGGGGAGCGATAGAGGTTTTCTCGCCGGAGGAACAATAGGACCATCGACTGAGGGTTGCTGCCGGCGATTCTCGTGGTGGCGGAGGGACGCCAAAAAAAGGTAAGCAGTGGTTCACGGACGGTGGCTCTGCAACTGATCTCAGTGAAAGGGAAAAATATATGCCGGGACTCGTCGGCCTTGATCGGCACTCCGACGGAACATGACGGGACTCAACGGCTATGCTTGACACTCCAACGGGACTCGACGGGACCCGACGGCTAAGAACGGTGGTCCAACGATGGTAGTAATGGAGGTCTGCAAGTTGTCGGTGCTCGCGAGTCTCTGGCCTGGGACGACGCGATTGAAGGTGGTGATGACTGGCAACGTCGAACGATGATGATGGCCTGTTAGGACGACGATGATGGCGTGGTGGTGTTCTGCTCAACGACAGAAAATGGTCGCCGGGATGGAGCAGGCCTCCCGACAGTGATGTGCAGCGAAGATGGAGGCGCTGCGGTGGCCGAGGGGTGAAGCACGGCGGCTCTGCGCGTGGACGACGGGTGTCTGCTGGAGGAGATTAGATGCTGATAGTGATGACCGGACTATGGTGATGCGACGATGGTGAGGATGGAGAGATCGATTTCCTTCTGCACGCGATTTCAAGAGAGAGAGAAGGATTGGAAGTCTGCGACGATCGAGAAGAAAAAGAAATAGGGTTCTGCGGGAGAGAATTATTTGAGCGAAAATCTCACAAAATTGGGCCAAGATAATATACAATTTGGGTCGAAAGTTTTCTCTTAAAATGGGCCGAAAATCAAGAGCTTGAAGGGCCGAAACAAAAGCTAGATTATCACAAAAAAAAGAAGGGCCGATGTCGCGGGTGTCGGTTAATCGAACGATTGATAAAATAAAATTTGGAATATTTATATATATGAATACATAATACACATAATAATATATATATATATATATATATATATATAAATATATAATACACAATTAAACACATAACAACATTTAGTATAAATATTAATAATAATAACAATCAGTTTAGACAATTAAAAGCAATTAGGCATTTAATATAAATAAAGACAATATTCATTTATAAGTATTAAACACTTGAACAAATAATTTAAAATTAGACATAAAAAAAATATTAAATAATAGTAATAATAATATTAAAGATAATAAATAATAATTTCAAATAATCCTTATTGAAACGGGGTATTACAGTCTATCCACCTTACAAAGAATTCTGTCCTCAGAATTCGAAAACAAACAACTTGAAGGTAAGAGAGTAACAAATGGAACATCACAATGTGAGGTTCGGGTACTCCCTCTGCCAAGTCGTCTCGCCCTCGACTTGACTATAACCACTGGACTTTGACGAGTACCCCTCTCGGTCTTTCCTTGATGGACCCTCGGTCCCAATAGGTCACTGGTACCTCCATACAGGTAGGGTTCTGCCTATCACGCAGCTCGTCACAATTCACACAATGACTCGAAAGATCAACATACACTTTGACCCAAAAATCTGGTTCAAAGACCCCTAAAAAGACAAAGTCGGACTGGGTTTAATGCACTGTCACCCGAGAGGTGGCACACACGCTGGCGCTGCATATGCGGGGCACTGGGACACGTTCGTTTACCCACCGGATACCAGCTACAAGGTCAAGGTTTGGCCATACACACTGACCTGGGGAGTTTGCCGTTCGGTGATGGCGGCAGAAGCTCTCGTGCGAGTCAACGATCGGCCACTGCAGTTGGCCTCACGTCTCTCAGCACGGGCGTGCGGGCTCGGCCACCACTTCGCGTGGCTACACCCAGTCAGGTTCGGCACTCGGTTCGAGACACATACCAGAAATTTCAATTTCTGAATTTCACAATTCCTAGGTACTCAAATGGGAAAAAGGGTTTCTCCCAAGACTCAAAATCACAAAGGTTTGGGTTGACAAGAACAATTTTCCCAAAAGGGATCGAGCATTGGCGTCACCGCCAGGAACAGTCCTAACTCGGCGGTCAACGCCGAACAACAGAATGGTTAGCTCGTTCGACTCTTCCGACCAACAATGTCGGCCGTCACGACAACTTTTTCTCCAGCAGCTAATCGTGTCGGTAGTCCTAAACGAGTTCATCCCCATACACAGCCTATAGCCTTCACACTTTGAGGTTTAGCGTAAAGCTTCTCTCGCAAGTGTTTCCAGCTAACATTATCATACTAATCAGATTAAGTCAGATAGGGCACATATACATGAAAATTGACGGAAAGCTAATTCTGAAATTCACAACTCGATTTGGAAACTTAAATATGAACTTGCACCAATTTCCAGCATGCGTGATGAATTTAAAATGCATGTAGCTTTCAGTCTATATATCGTATCAAGATGAAAACACTTGAAAAATATCCTTAACTCATGTCTCAATCACTTTCATGAAGAACACTCATGCAGATAAAATCATTGAAATGCACATAATACAGCAAACATACAAAACATAGGTGCAGTGGATAAATGAAGACATACAACTTGACAGGGTCTCAGTGTATGCACAATAACCGAAGCTACAAACATTTTACTATTGAAATTCAAAATCTCCAAGATATCTAACTCAATTATCTACAACTTTCATGTTGATCACTTAAGCCAAAAAATAACTTTAAAACATTTAGGTCAAGAAATCTGCCAACGAAACTATTTATAAATTTGCAGCAGTTCACTAAAACAACGATATCTCATGTTATAACACTCTAAACCAAACAAACTCAAAACTTACAGAAACTATACTAGGAACGCAACAAGTTTCCAGAATAGCATTTTTAAGAATAATCACATTAAAGACTCAATTTCAGAACATACATTTCAGTCATATACACTGCCACTATTTTAAAAATTCTGGGCATAACCCCATCTTTAAAATTTCATATAAAATCAACCAGAATCCCAACTAACATGATTTCAACTCCCTGAGAAAGCTTATAACATATACTACAAGTTTCATGTTTATCATATTTTCACATAGTCACATTAAGATTGTTAAAAACAGCCCAACATCATGATTCACAATTCTGCCCGAAATTTCAAAAACTGCTCGCAGTTACAACTTAAAAAATTCATAATAAATTCAATTCAACTCCGAATCATGAATTTCAAAACTCACAGAAACCTAACTCAAAGCACTACAAAATTTTTGAAGAACTCTTAATCAGAAAACAACTTTTAGGCCACGATAATCTGAGCACAAACAGAGGCTATAACGAGAAGTTCTCATACGATTTTCAGCACAAAAACATAATTTCATGTACGTAGCATCAGGGGTCACATGTAATCACAATATACAAATCATATACGTGCATATACAATATAAGAAAGTCAGCCCTAAATTGATTTTTAACAAAAATTCACATGAACTCATACGATCACCACATAACATGTTTTAAAGAGTCCCAGTCGTGCAATAATCGTCAAGTTCAATCATATAAGCATGCTTTTCATAACATCAATCTTAACATCTCGAGTCATATAGAGCCACAACATCATGCTTAACTATAAATTCATACCTTTTACAACTGCGTGCCTCGCAGCCAACTCACAGGATATTCACGCGATGCCGGAGCAATGCACTCGTCCTATGGACGACGTCGTCGTCTTTCATCCATGCCTCAGCCTTCAGGACTTACGCTCGATCTAACGTATGAGAATTATCAACTATCGTCCCTCTCAAGGCCTAGCCATTCTCAAGAGTTACGACGGTGATACGCATTAGATTCTTCTAAACTATGGGGGTCGATTAGTAACCAATTCGCGGCATCTAAACGACACTCCCGGTCCTCGACGACTGAGGTTCTAATTTCCCGAGTGATCTCATACACTAGAGATTCACTCGGTACTAAACCTTTCTCTTTCGAGATGGGTCACGAATGGTCCTACTCTAAGGACACTGAACGAATCTTATAGCGAGAGAATGCTATAAACATCACTTATCTCAATAATAAAATACTGAAACTCACAACTAGGAATCTCTAGAGTCCGAACTTAACTCTATATCACTAGAGTTCAATGTCAAACACTAGAGTTCACATAACCTGAGGTGGATAGATTTCCTAAGCCCCAAAACAACATATATATCACTTCATGAGTAGTCTCATTGCTACTCATGCAAAACCTCATAAGTAGTTTCATTGCTACTCACGTAAAACATCGCAAGTAGTTTCATTGCTACTCGTGCAAAACATCACAAGTAGTTCCATTGCTACTCGTGCAAAATCACAATTCACATTATAAGTACTTTCATTGATACTTATATAAAACATACCTTAAGCAGCGCGGAGTGACGGAGACGAGTGGTCATATTACAAGGTCTAAACACATACTTAAATATAAACCAGTCTACAGAAACGCAGACTGGCTCTGATAACAAACTGTAACACCCCACTTTGATTTCGAAGAAATTACGGACTTTCCAAAAATAAATAAAAATTTTTCGAGATCATTTTTGAAATTTAATGGGTGTTAACCAACATTTTTCATAACTCAAGTCTTATCTGGGCCACGGGGATTCATTACCCGGTTTTCACAAATGGTTTTCATTAACCAAAGCATGTCACGAGACTTAATACTCAATATGAATATATAACCAAAACCATAATACCCAACAACAGGGTTCCACAAGTTTTCCAAAAACAAACATGTCATAAGTTTTGGAAAAAGGTTTAAGCAAGTCTCAACATAAAGGTTCATAAAGTTTTATTTATTCAAACGGAAGCAATAAATGCATGACCGACCCACTCGCCTCTTCACGTCACCCAGCTCCTGCTTAACCTGCATCGGTGAAGAGCAGGTGGGGATGAGCACAAGATGAAAAACATGCTCACCACTATGCACATATATCATCAATAATACTGTAAAGGAGGTATGGTTAAAGTATGAACATAAATCAATTATTCTATCACGTCTCCTAATCACATCACAACATATTACCCACGTGTACACATCTTTCATTAGCCAAGGAAAGGGGATTCATTAGCCTAACTCATGGGGGTACGTGTCATACGACAAGACACGACCTTTCATTAGGTCTTACGGAGACTTACCTCGCAAGGTAACCGTATTACATCGACGGGGACAACCGTACCAACGGCCGAAATCGGCTCACGCCGATAGGCTACATGGTTCACATACATACTTAAATCATACCAACTCAACATCAAACCAAACACATACGGCATAGCAAATTTTAGATTAAAACCCACCTGGTACCGCAAAGGAAAGTGGCGCACAATTAGGAGTAGGCAGCGAGCACGGCTCGTCAGACACCTACAACAATTATATACTAAGATCAACACCTATTTGACCTTAGAGAACAAACACAAGCATACATTGGTCGAACTTGATTCAACCAAGTTGTTCGTGAAGTCCTGTGGACATTGGAACACTTAGACTCGACACTACACTCAACCAAAACATACATGGGAGTTCATATAAGTCAAACAAACAAGAAACGGAAAGCGAGCCAATTTACAGCTTTTAACTCAAAAATCATCTTTCTAATTTATTAGCCAAAACATAAATTAAGTTGATCTAGCTGCCCTATGAGTTGGACTCTGAAATTTTAACCAAAAATACACCTCCCATTACTTAGAAAAGCCACCAAGTTTCAGCCTCAAATTCAAAGTACATGCATTTAAAAAAATTCAAATAAGTTATCAACAAAAACGAGCATAAAATTCAAAGCCCGACCTAACGAAAGAATTAGCACATAAGATTTTTACTGGAGCAATTTCAGCAGTCAAGGACCAACATATAAAAATTCCAGCAATTTACTCTGAATACACAAATTATGAAAATTCAGACAAAGTTCAGCAATTTATCGAATTTAAATAAAAACTGAACTAATTCCAAATCCAAAAATTCCAATATTTTTACGGCATGCTAGTACACATAAAACAAGCATCCCAACCAAAAATCAGAATTTTCCTGCAACTAACCAATTTAACAAAAATAAAACACTATTCAGCAGAAAAAGTTAACAAATTATTTACCCTATTAATATCAATCCAAAAGTTTTATAAATTTTACTCAGCAACCAAATTAGATAGATTGGCCACATATTAAAATTTCATGAATTTTGGAGCACTACACAATTTATTATGAATTAAACATGAATCTGACTAGAAGTCACTATAATTTTTAAAAATAGCTACAGACCTCCGACAAATCTGAAATTTTTACACGAGCTACATAATGACGAGAGGTAGATAAGTAAAAATATTATAGCAATCGGACCAGTATAACATTTTTAGTGAATTTATCAAATTTCAGCAACTATACTGGTTCGATAAAATCATAAATGACTCGAAACTCGACCAACTCGTCCAAGGCCTTCGCCATAAGGCCAAGGGCTCACACGTGTTCCAAAATCCACAGCCCTAACACGAAATTAACATGATCTTAGATGATCTCTCAATAACCAACCAAGATCCCCACTAAAACATATAATTTAAATGCCCTAACATGAAATTCATACCAAGGCATCTTTCATAACACTCCTAACACATAATAAACGAGAGGGTATCGAGTCGTAGTGTACCGTTCTCACAAAGGATACACGAGACGGTAGAGAAGAGGCTGAACCGGGGTTGAAAGCTCACGCATAGCAGGGGAGCGATAGAGGTTTTCTCGCCGGAGGAACAATAGGACCATCGACTGAGGGTTGCTGCCGGCGATTCTCGTGGTGGCGGAGGGATGCCAGAAAAAGGTAAGCAGTGGTTCACGGACGGTGGCTCTACAACTGATCTCAGCGAAAGGGAAAAATATACGCTGGGACTCGTCGGCCTTGATCGGCACTCCGACGGAACATGACGGGACTCAACGGCTATGCTTGACACTCCGACGGGACTCGACGGGACCCGACGGCTAAGAACGGTGGTCCGGCGATGGTAGTAATGGAGGTCTGCAAGTCGTCGGTGCTCGCGAGTCTCTGGCCTGGGACGACGCGATTGAAGGTGGTGATGACTGGCAACGTCGAACGATGATGATGGCCTGTTAGGACGACGATGATGGCGTGGTGGTGTTCTGCTCAACGACGGAAAAAGGTCGCCGGGATGGAGCAGGACCTCCCGAGAGTGATGTGCAGCGAAGATGGAGGCGCTGCGGTGGCCGAGGGGTGAAGCACGGCGGCTCTGCGCGTGGACGACGGGTGTCTGCTGGAGGAGATTAGATGCTGATAGTGATGACCGGACTATGACGATGCGACGATGGTGAGGATGGAGAGATCGATTTCCTTCTGCACGCGATTTCAAGAGAGAGAGAAGGATTGGAAGTCTGCGACGATCGAGACGAAAAAGAAATAGGGTTCTGCGGGAGAGAATTATTTGAGCGAAAATCTCACAAAATTGGGCCAAGATAATATACAATTTGGGTCGAAAGTTTTCTCTTAAAATGGGCCGAAAATCAAGAGCTTGAAGGGCCGAAACAAAAGCTAGATTATCACAAAAAAAAAGAAGGGCCGATATCGCGGGTGTCGGTTTATCGAACGATTGATAAAATAAAATTTGGAATATTTATATATATGAATACATAATACACCTAATAATATATATATGAAAATATAATACACAATTAAACATATAACAACATTTAGTATAAATATTAATAATAATATCAATCAGTTTAGACAATTAAAAGCAATTAGGCATTTAATATAAATAAAGACAATATTTATTTATAAGTATTAAACACTTGAACAAATAATTTAAAATTAGACATAAAAAAAATATTAAATAATAGTAATAATAATATTAAAGATAATAAATAATAATTTTAAATGATCTTTATTGAAACGGGGTATTACAACGTTCATAAACGAGGTATGGTCACTACGATTTCGTAGTGATGCCGTTCAGGTTGAGTAATGCACCGACAGTATTTATGGACTTGATGAATCGGGTCTTCCATCCATACTTAGATCGGTTTGTTATCATTTTCATCGACGACATTCTGGTTTACTCGAGAGACGCCGACCAGCACGTTGAGCATTTGAAGATCGTGCTGGAGACCCTTCGCAAAGAAAGGCTATATGCGAAATTTTTCAAGTGTAAATTCTGGCTGGACCGAGTCGCTTTCCTTGGTCACATTGTTACCGTCAAGGGAATCGAAGTGGACCCCAGCAAGATAGAGGCAGTAAGCAACTAGAGTACTCCGAAGAATGCCAGTGAGATTCGAAGTTTCTTAGGTCTTGCTGGTTACTATCGGAGGTTTATCGAGGGCTTCTCGAGAATAGCCCAACCGTTAACCCAGTTTACAAAGAAGGAGACCAAGTTCGTGTGGACTTCTCGGTGCGAAGAGAGCTTTCAGGAGTTGTAGGCTAAGTTGACCACCACACCCGTGTTGACCATTCCCGACCCTACATTGGACTTCACCATCTATAGTGATGCTTCCAAACAAGGATTGGGATGTGTGTGCAACAGGGGAAAGTAATAGCTTATGCATCGAGGCAGCTGAAGCCTCACGAGCAGAACTACCCGACACATGACATGGAGCTTGCAGCAGTAGTTCATGCATTGAAGATCTGACGACACTATCTTTATGGAGGAAAGTGCGAGATTTTGACCGATCATAAGAGCCTGAAGTATATTTTCACTCAGAAGGAGCTCATCATGAGGCAGAGACGATGGCTTGAGTTAGTCAAGGACTACGACTGCACCATTAGCTATCACCCAGGCAAGGCTAATATGGTGGCCGACGCATTGAGTGGGAAGGGTCGTGGTGGACTAGCTTGTATGCTTACCACACAAGACGAGTTGATCAGAGAGTTCAGTAGACTGGAGTTAGACTCAGTGGAGCAGTTCCCGAGAGTTAGTGGAGTTCTAGAATCCTTGGATGTGACACTGACCCTTCGAGAGAGGATCGTGGCAGAATAGCCGAAGGATAGATATTTATGCCGGATGAGAGAGCTATCTCAGGCTGGCCGGATCGGAGGTTTTGCGGTAGCACCCGATGGAGCCTTAGTCTTAGAGCAACGACTTTGTGTTCTGAGAGTGCCAGCTATTCGTAGAGAGATCTTAGAGGAGCCCCATAACACCCCGTACTCTATTCATCTTGGTAGTACGAAGATGTATTAAAACCTAAAAAAAAAAGGTCTTTCTGGTGGAGAGGTCTCAAGAGAGATGTAGCAAGATTCGTCGATCACTGCTTGGTGTGCTAGAGAGTCAAGGCAGAACATCAGAGGCCATCGGGTTTGACTCATCCACTCGAGATTCCCGAGTGGAAGTGGGAGAAAGTCACGATGGACTTTGTAGCAGGCCTTCCGAGGATGAGGAGTGGAAATGATTCCATCTGAGTTATCGTGAATTGTTTGACTAAGACCGCACACTTTTTGCCAGTAAAGACGACTATGAAATTAAAGAAGTATGCCAAGATATATATCTGAGAGATAGTCCGAATTCATAGAGTACCCGTGTCGATCGTATCAGACTGAGACACACGGTTTATTGCACGGTTTTGGATTTCTCTGCACAGAGCTATGGGCACGAGACTTCATTTCAGCACCGCTTACCATCCCCAGACAGATGGGCAGTCCGAGAGAACGATTCAGACACTCAAGGACATGTTGAGAGCATGTGTTCTAGATCGAGTTACCTCGTGGGAAGATTCGATGCCATTGGTGGAGCTCGCCTATAACAATAATTATCAGGCGTCCATCAAGATGACACCGTACGAGGCGTTGTACGGGCGAAGTGTTCGGACACCGTTGCAATGGGATGAGGTGGGCGAGAGGATGATTCTCGGTCCTGAGCTTATCAAGAAGGCATTCGAGCAAGTTCAAGAGATCCGATCAAGGATCAAGGCAGCGCAGGACAGACAGAAGAAATATAAAGACAAGCATATGAAGGATCTGGAGTTCGAGGTCAGTTATAAGGTATTTCTGAAGGTCTCACTGATGAGGGGTGTGATCCGATTTGGGAAGAAAGGGAAGTTACGGCCTTGTTTCATCGGACCCTTCGAGATACTCGAGCGAGTTGGCGACCTTGCCTATCGGTTGGCTCTACCCCCAGAGCTGTCAGGAGTTCATGATGTTTTTCACGTCTCGATGTTGAGATGATATGTATATGATCCCAGGCACATAGTGAACTTTGATGAGTTTCAGGTCGGGCAGGACTTGACGTACGACGAAGTACCGGTAGCTATTTTGGATCGAAAGGTCCACAAGTTGAGGAACAGGGAAATAATGCTCGTCAAAATTCAGTGCAGTCGCCACGGCGAGAACGAGGCGACTTGGGAAAGTGAGAGAGAGCTTCGGATTAAATATCCGAACTTTGTATTTTGAGTTCTTTTATGTTCTATGTAATTTTCGGGAGTCTGCAGCATGAGTATTACAGTTCATTTTTAATATATGCCAATATCATCTATATCTGTTTTTATTATGAATAATTTCATAGTATGGAATATTGATGAACACGTGATTATTGCTCAGCCCCCACAATTATCATTTTCAGGTTAGCATTCCGGGCGGGACTCAAGAGGGGCTAGCGGTGGTCATATGCAGTTTATTTATTGCTTCCGCTATTGAACAGTTTATTTTCCAAACATGTTATTATCAGCTATGTTGAACATTGTTTGGATTTCAGTTTCAGTTTTTCAATTCATTTATCAGACTAGTATCGATCGCTCTGCTTGGTCTTAATGAATTGAACATGTTTATGTCGGGATCAGATATCCTGAAATGATTAAAAGCAGTCATGACAGTAAAGCCAGTTATATGTTTAGTAAATACCCTCAAAGCATGTTTTTAAAGTTAAATTATTTTCGAAAAGTTCGATTCATTTTCAAAAACTTTGATGATTTTAATGTATAAGTAGAGGGTGCTTACACCGACACTCAGGCATTTTTCTGTTCGTAAGGATTCCCTTGGTATGGTGAGTGTTACGAGGTTTTTACCGAGTGCAACGCAGCGGTAATAGACTTGTAAGTCATCGATCTCGACCCTTAGAATCCACTTGACATGTAATCAAAAGTTGTTTGGCTTATTTTGTTGGACTGACTGCAGTAATAATAAATATTTTTTTCTTCTGTCAAGTACGTGTTTGTTTAATCATGATTCATATGTCAAAACAAAACAATATGTTTCATGGACAATTAAACGATTAATGTCCGTGAACAGAGTTTTCCCAGCAAAATCAGCGACAATATTCGAAGGAAAAATATTATTGAAAGGAAATTTGCAGAACTGTGAACAAAGTGCGATGATCGCATTGTTCTTGCATAACATAATGAAAAAAAATAAATAGAAGTAATTTATATTTTTTAATCGCATATCCAGGCAAGATGAACTGCATCATCATTTAGGATATGTGGAAAACTGTCGCGTAATTAGATTATCGCATATCCAAACTGCATCATTTATGAGTATGCGACTATGCGGCATATGTTCGCATAATTCACGATTCGCATATCCAAATCTATAAGGCTTAGATAACTATCTCTTATGCGTTATGTTTTCGCATAGTTACGAATCGCATATCTATATAAAACTCGCATAAATGTATCAATATGCGAACACATTTCGAATAGTGTTACGCACCGCTTTTTTTTCACCTAATAGTTTTTTTTTTAAATTTATTAATTTAGTCAAAGAACAAGAATTTTCCAAAAAATATTATTTACCAACTCTCCAAAAATATACAACGTTTGTATGTCGCAATTTTGTACGTCACAGAATAGAAAATTTACAAAAACAAACATAAAAAAATATATTTTAGTCGTTATTGTAATAGTGTTATGCGGTTTTTATGCGGAATTATTTCGAGTAATAATCGCAGGTTCATTGACCTAATAGTAGTAGTCTTCAATATATTAATAATTTAGTCACAGACCAAAAACTTTTCAAAAATTAATTTTATAAAATTAATTATTTACCAACTCGGGGACTAATATGCGACGTTCGTACGTCACAATTTCGTATGTCGCCAAATAAAAAATTTACAAAAACATACAAAATTAAATTTTATTCGTTATAGTACGAGTGCTATAAGGTTTTTATGGGGAATTGTTTCAAAGTAATAATCGCTGGTTCATTCATCTAATAGTATTCTCCAATTTATATTTAATTCACAGACAAAGAACATTCCAAAAAATAAATATTATAATTAATTATGCACCAATTCTGCGAATGATATGCGACGTAGTCTTAAATTTATATTTCATTCACAGACAGAACTTTCCAAAAAATAAATATTATAATTAATTATGCACCCAATTCTGCGAATGATATGCGACGTAGTCTAAAATTTATATTTAATTCACAGACAAAGAACTTTCCAAAAAATAAATAAATATTATAATTAATTATGCAACAATTCTGCGAATGATATGCGACGTAGTATTAAATTTATATTTAATTAACAGACAAAGAACTTTCCAAAAAATAAATATTATAATTAATTATGTACCAATTCTGTGAATAATATGCGACGTATGTATGTCGCAATTTTACATCGACTCAACTACTTTACATCGAAATTTTTTTATAATATAAATTATGCACCAATTAGGCGAATGCTATGCGACGTATGCATGTCACAATTTTACATCGACTAAACTACTTTACATCAACTCAACTACTACTTTATCCCGTGCTACGTTCAGTAACAAGTTTCAGTGACCATAACCGAGCCAGATGTTCTGAATTGTCCGGTATGCTTTGAACTTTTAAGCCCTTCTGTATATGAGGTACTACTTAAACCCCGGTACTACGTTCACCGTTTCCTCATATAGCAGTCTGACTCTCGTAAGTGGACGGCTGAGGATGAGCGGCAGAATTGGGCTGAGGAGTCTGGGGTCTTTGCAGAGGAGGTACGTGATCTTTTCGACATTGTTTGTTAGAAGGGATAGGTCTGTGAGTTGAACGAAATTGCCATCCCTTGTTTGACTTTCAATCTCTGTTTTCACATCTGCCTTTGCCGGTGAATTTTGTACACCAGTTGAAGAAAATGGAAAACGGGATTTATATCAATGGTCTGACTTCTGATAAAAAAAGTAGTATACCCCGGAAGAACAAGCACCTTTGTCTTTGAAGGCGTGCTCCCTCTCGCCGTCGTAGGCGCCTCAATCTAGTAAACCCCGGAAGACCAAGCAATTCGCTGGAGATTCCACGTCCTCCCAAACACATGGTCACCAACAGCTTTTTCAGCTTCCAATGTTTTTAGCTTTCAATGTGAGGTGACCATGTGCCTAGGCAGACGTGGGTTCTCCAGGGCGAGTGCTTGGACTTCCGAGGTATACTAGATTGAGGAGGCTACGACGGTTAAAGAGAGCACGCCCTCAAAGACAACAAGAGGATCAGGACCCATCTCTCAATTCTTCACCCTTCGATTTTTCTCAACAAGTCTGTACAATGAAGAAACTTCACTGACCGACATGTTGAGGAAAATCGAGAGTTGAAGAACGTTGAGAAAATGGTACTGATCCTAATTAAATTGTCTCATCTCAATTACCTTTTATAGAAGACTAAAGAAGATATCTATCCTCCTTGATACGCGCACCGTTATTAACTTGCCAAAGACTTGAGGGGACGTTTCAGAGCGACTCTTGAAATTCGCTGCACTGCGAACAAAATGCGATGAATCGCACTTCATTCGCATAACGTATTGACAATAAATGATTTCGCATATCTGGTTAAAGAAGATATCTATCCTACTTGATACGCATGCCGTTATTAATTTTGCCAAAGGTTGAGGGGACGTTTCGGAGCGACTCTTCAAATTCGCAGAACTGCAAACAATATGCGATAAATCGCATTTCATTCGCATAACGTATTGACAATAAATGATTTCGCATATCTGGTTAAAGAAGATATACTTAAGAAGATTTCTATCCTCTTTGATACGTGCGCCGTTATTATGCGCCAAAGACTGAGGGACGTTTCGGAGAAGAGGCGACTCTTAAAATTTGCAGAACTGCGAACACAATGCGATGAATCGCATTTCATTCGCATAACGTATTGACAGTAAATTCATTCTGTTTCGCATATCTGTTTAAAAACATATACGTAAAATAAAAAAATATTTTTAATGCGCCGAATGTCATTTAATTGAGAGTCAAAATAATGCAACCTGCCAACCTTTATTCGCAGCAATGCGAAAAATGTGCGATAAATCGCATATCATTCGCATACCTGAAATTATAGAGGGAAAAAATCCAGCCCAATGAATTACTAATAGAAAAAAGCTCAATCTCAATCTTAAATAAAATGTTTTTTAGGAGTTAAGGTATATAGATAAATATGGTTTAATGTGAAATTGACGATAGAAGAAAGCCACTTATTAAAAAATATAATAATGTTCAAGCTCAATCTTAGATAAAATGTTTTTTTAGGAGTTAAGGTATATAGATAAATATGGTTTAATGTGAAATTGACAATAGAAGAAAGCCACTTATTAAAAAATATAACAATGTTCAAACTCAATCTTAGATAAAATGTGGATTATGAGTTAAGGTATATAGATAAATATTGTTTAATGTCATTATGTTTGAAAGTGGAAATAGAGAAAGCCACTTATTAAAGAATATGATAATGTTCAATCTCAATCTTAGATAAAATGTGTATTAGGAGTTAAGGTAGAGTAAAATACATTTTTCGTCTTGTATGTTTACCCCTCTAAACATTTTAGTCCTCTTCGAATTGTGTTTTTGATTTTCGTCCCGTATGTTTGAAAAAAGGTTACAGAAAGGTCCTTTTCGCAATAAAAAGGTCCTTTATGTTTTGCAATAAGGTGTTCTAATTTCATCCCTTATGTATGAAAAAGACCTTTTTGTAACCTTTTTTCAAACATACGGGACGAAAATCAAAAACGCAATTCGAAGAGGACTAAAATGTTTGGAGGGGTAAACATACCGGACGAAAAATGCATTTTACTCGTTAAGGTATATAGATAAATATAGTTTAATGTGAAATTGGCAATAGAAGAAAGCCACTTATTAAAAAAATATAACAATGTTCAAACTCAATCTTAGATAAAATGTTGATTAGGAGTTAAGGTAACATAGATAAATATAGTTTAATGTGAAATTGACAATAGAAGAAAGTCACTTATTAAAAAATATAATAATGTTCAATATCAATCTTAGATAAAATATTGATTAGGAGTTAGGGTATATAGATAAATATGGTTTAATGTGAAATTGACAATAGAAGAAAGCCACTTATTAAAAAATATAATAATGTTCAATCTCAATCTTAGAGAAAATGTTGATTAGAAGTTAAGGTATATATATAAATATGATTTAATGTGAAATTGACGATAGAAGAAAGCCACTTATTAAAAAATATAACAATGTTCAAACTCAATCTTAGATAAAATGTAGATTATGAGTTAAGGTATATAGATAAATATTGTTTAATGTCATTATGTTTGAAAGTGGAAATAGAAGAAAGCCACTTATTAAAAAATATAATAATGTTCAATCTCAATCATAGATAAAAGGTTGATTAGGAGTTAAGGTATATAGATAAATATGGTTTAATGTGAAATTGACAATAGAAGAAAGCCACTTATTAAAAAATATAATAATGTTCAATCTCAATCTTAGATAAAATGTTGATTAGGAGTTAAGGCATATAGATAAATATGGTTTAATGTGAAATTGACAATAGAAGAAAGCCACTTATTAAAAAATATAACAATGTTCAAACTCAATCTTAGATAAAATGTGGATTATGAGTTAAGGTATATAGATAAATATTGTTTAATGTCATTATGTTTGAAAGTGGAAATAGAAGAAAACCACTTATTAAAAAATATAATAATGTTCAATCTCAATCTTAGATAAAATGTTGATTACGAGTTAAGGTATATAGATAAATATGGTTTAATTTGAAATTGACAATAGAAGAAGCCACTTATTAAAAAGTATAATAATGTTCAATCAATCTTAGATAAAATATTGATTAGGAGTAAAGGTATATAGATAAATATGGTTTAATGTGAAATTGACAATAGAAGAAAGGCACTTATTAAAAAATATAACAATGTTCAAACTCAATCTTAGATAAAATATGGATTATGAGTTAAGGTATATAGATAAATATTGTTTAATGTCATTATGTTTGAAAGTGGAAATAGAAGAATGCCACTTATTAAAAAATATAATAATGTTCAATCTCAATCTTAGATAAAATGTTGATTAGGAGTTACGGTATATAGATAAATATGGTTTAATGCGAAATTGACAATAAAAGAAAGCCACTTATTAAAAAATATGATAATGTTCATTTATATATTATGAACGGTAATTTAAAGAATAAATTACATTAGATCATAAGATACAATATTGGTTTAGGGTTTAGGGTTTAGGGTTTAGGGTTCAGGGTATGTGAAGGGGACGAAAGTTATTTTTTATTTCTTTCATCTTTCAGTTATGCGAAGGGGGTATGCGAATTGCCGCATATTGCTCGCATACTACCCCCTTTCGTACTTCTACTCGAAAGTTTATTTTTTATTTCTTTCATCTTTCAGTTATGCGAAGAGGGTATTCGAATTGCCGCATATTGCTCGCATACTACCCCCTTTCGCACGTCTACTCCAAAGTTTATTTTTTATTTCTTTCACCTTTCAGTTATGCGATGGGTTATGCGAATTGCCGCATATTGCTCGCATACTCCCCCCTTTTGCACTTCTACTCGAAAGTTAATTTTTTATTTATTTATACCATCTTTCATTTATGCGAGGGGGTATGCGAATTACCGTATATTGCTCGCATACCCCCTTCGCGCTTCTACTTGAAAGTTTATTTTTATTTCTTTCATCTTTCATTGTTTAATTTAGTTTAATTTTTTTATTTCAGGTATGAGAATATACTCACACATACATACATACATACATACATACATATAACAAACAACAAAATGCAACAAACAACAAAAATATAATAAAATGCTAAAAAAAAATGTATTACATGATTCATTAATAATCTGGGGTGGGAACTGTGTCTCCATCTGTACTAAACTCAGAAATTTCCACAGCCAATTGGCGCCTCATTTTCTCAACCCACTGCTTGTTAGACTTGGCTCTATGAATTGTCCTCGTTATCAATGCTCTTACCATCTCCACAACGCTTACACCACAAGAAATTTTGTCATGTTGCAAGGTAGTATCTTTGAGCCCCATGAATTTCAATTCGAACTTTTCTCTCACTCCCTCTACTCCTGCATACGTGGCAAACAGTGGAATTCCTTTTTGGATCTTTTCGAGTCCTTTGACGCGTGGTTCGCGAATGTGCTCGTTCTTTTTTTTGATACGTATGTCGTAGGGGGTCAAACACACGTATCGTCCCCTCGCGTAAAAAGATCTGAATAGTCACGTAGTGGTCGGACAAATTCACTACTCCAATAATCTGTTGCATTGAGTTGTGAGAAATTCACTAATTTTTTTAGGAAAGTTTGCAATATTAATTGATTCAGAATCATTGAAAACTTACAAATTGAATGTCCCTTCAACGATACGGATTCCCCCAACCGCTGACCCCCTCATTCGCAATGCGCATCAAAGATCGGAGGGTCTCCGATTCTGGGTCCACTTTCCCTTTATCCATCTCTTTCTCCAATTCATCCAGCATCAACTATATAAAATACAACAAAATAATAAATAATAATGTTATTAATATAATTATTAATAAAAATAGAGTGACAATGAAAAGAGAAAGGATTAAAATAATCTCACAAAAAACGTAGTCGGCACGATGGTATAAGTGCCCAACATCTTCACCGGTGGTTGCAAATTCAAAAATTGTGGATTGCTTTGCATAATCCCCAAATATGCATTCACGTGTTGTTTTATAAAATCAAAACAAACATCATCCATCAATTTATTTTTATACGTTAAGATATTACAAGAAAAACATATGCATACCTCGTCCAACATCATTTCATCCAGGTTAAGCAACTGCTGAAACCACTCCCGGTCCACCTCATAGAAAACACCGACATTCCTCCTATTAAATAATGTAATAAAAATTTATTTTTTTTTAATATAAACAAAAAAAGATCTTTTGGATGTACTTACATTTCTTTGTCTTCGGATGCGATGAACCGATCAAACGCGCGCTCCTTTCTGGCATACCGTCTGTAGTCCTCGGGTAGATATGGACTTACAATAGCACGCCCTGGTCATCTTTGTCGATCAACTTTAATCTCGAAAGACGAGGACTGCAGAGAAGGAGCGGTGGGATCGACGGCTGCCTTGGGGAGCGGATTGGGGACGAGGGGTGTCTCGGAGGTGGAGGTGGGATCGACGGCTGCCTTGGGGAGCGGATTGGGGATGACAGGTGTCTCGAAGA
>CACSLK010031421.1:4212157-4225491 GCA_902706635.1 Striga hermonthica | reverse complement strand
TAAAGTTTATCTTTAATTATTAATCTTCAATGATTCAACTTAAATGTCTAAGACGGTGAATATGTTTAATTGTTCGTGATGATGTAATACAAAATATAATATAAACTTTAAAATATAATCATACATGTAAGACAATATTGTCTTACACAATACAATATTTTTAACTTTAAAATTATTTATTAAATATTCACGTAATTTTTGTATTCAAACTATTATATGCAAAGAAATAGCTGATTCTTTTATTTATCACTTAAGTCTCAATCTAATATATATTGATTATTCCACTAAAGTAGATTTATAGATCTCACAAGATGCAAATACTGTTTGCAACAAACCGATGTGATTTTGTCCTCTAGTGAGGGCTCAACCGTGTGATAATAAAATTTATAATATATTATTGAGTACGTATAATTATATCGGATATGATGGTTTATTGATATGTATTGTAAATTGCTGACTTATGTAAAAAACAAATCAAATGGAATAAACATACTCCAATATATAATAATAAAAAATGCTAAAACTTTAATTTATTAAATAGTAGTGGACAACTACAGTTGTCAATTATTTAGAATAGTCTCAGCATTACCCAAATTCAGTAAGTACGAATAGAAATACCGAAACCAACGGAATAGTAACCAAATAAACTAATAATAATCTATTAATAACTTAATAATAAGTAGCCTTCATTCAATCTCCTTTCTTCAACTTCTTTTTCGGCACCGCAGAATCTTCAATTATTTTTGCCTTGCCCTTGTCACATGTAGCTGATTCCATAGTCAATTTAATAGTATCATCAGATGCAGTCGGTTCTTCGAATAGATTCCTCTTTGCTCTGCTATTAGAATCAACATGCTCAGTCGACTGGACAATCTTCAGCGGAGTAGTCACCTCATCTTCTTCTTTTGCATCCTAAATTAAAATATTATTTTTTAAGCACTCTCATTTGATTTATATTAAATTATTAAATGTAATTCAAAATATTTGAACAATTACCGCTTCGTGGCATTCATCTTCTCTTTGGAGCAATGTTAAAAAATCGGAGTGCTGTCAGTAAAAAAAGGCAATTATTAACTTGGAATTTGTTATAATGTATTAAATAGAATCAGCAATTAAGATATGTAAGTACCTCATTTTCCACAAGAAACTGGTTGTATTGTGACACCAATCCCTCATCAGCCACCAATTTGACCACAGAATAGGCAGAGGTGTGCATGAAGCGTTGTTTTGGCTGAATTCGAACCTTAAAAAGGACCGTTCTTCCTACCAAATCCTCAACCAAGCCTGGCAGTCTTGTACTGTTATCGGACTGTTAAAAAATTCATATTCTTAGTAAATAATTCATACTAAAATACTAAAATCTAGTTATAAACAAAATAAGTAAATTTAATTTAAAAATACATTATTCAGAAATTCGGTTCTCAAAGTTTGGCATGGCAGGCCAATCAGCTTTTCAGCTTCCCGATCCCAGCAAATCAGTGTTGCATTAGCTGTAGAATCCAAACAACCATGCGGATCCTATACCTATAAAATGAAAACAATGGCGACCTATGTAATTTGTGAATTGTTTATTAAATTTCGCATTTAGTCCAAAGAAACTATTATTAAATTTTTACCTAAATATTCCAGCCCCATGACTGCATTTAGTGCATTCAAAACCACCATTTGTGTGGACCATTTTGCTATTGCACCTTTGGCAGCCGAGATACCACCAGTCGTCTACAATTGTTTCAATCGTAGCACATATCCAACTCGTCATAGCCTTGAATACATAGTTTAGTTTGTTAGATTTGTTAATAAATATATATTAATTAACTGAATAATAGTTTTTATCGAATACCTCTTCAGCTTCATACAAAGAGTCAACCGAACTAACAACTACTTCACCAGCTTCGAGTTCCTCCAACTCACTCTTCAAAACCATTGAGCTTTTGGTAATGTACTTCATTTTCTGTATCTTTGAAGTAGTGAACCTATATGATGTGGAAAAAATAATTATTTAATCTTCTAACAGGTACTTTAAAAATGAACTAAAAATTAGCATATAATTACCTTCTCTTAAAATCTGCAATCTCGGGGATGTTCTCATCGGCAATCAGCCTTGTAACATCCATTGAAGTTGTTACTTGAGTTTGGCCTTAAAATTCAAAAACATTTTTTTTTTTTTTACAAAAAAAATTAGAGAACAATATAAACGTATATGCTAAATACTAAAGATGTCAAATGAAAGTTAATAATGCACTATTTATTTATAAATGAACTATTTGTTTCCCACCTGCCCATAGCCTTGCTCGACCAAGTTGCATTATAAGAACCCATGGATAACCATCCCCTTTATAACGGTTCTCAAAACCAAGCAATTCCCCCACATAATCACCCCACACAGTGGCATTCACAAGATTGTCCCTATCATTATATATATATATATATATATATATATAAATAAAATTGATGTTGAATAGTAATTAAAATTTAAATAATTAATACTAATAGAAAAGTGAATACGTACTCCAAGTCCATTAGAGTAAAACCAATCATTTTCCAAGTCCATTAGAGTAAAACCAATCATTTTTGTTTCTTCTCCTCCAACTTGTTTGAATTCAACTTGTTGAATCTCCACAACTAATCCAATGACATCTGCAAGTATAAGAATAATATATTTTGTATGAAGACAATACATATGTAGTCACGAACATGAATAAATGATGAAATATCAACGTAATCTTACCAAAAAGGGAGGACTCGTCGATATTGTCAACATCACGAAATGTTATAAAGGATCGGAAGTCGAATCTAAAAATTGGGAAATCACTTGGGTTGATTAGGATCTCAGTCTTTCCATGCAATATCATTTTGCATTTTGCGATTGTAGACCTATATTTTCCAAGGTTGCTTTCCACTTGATAATTGCGAATAGCGTAGACGCCGCCTTCTTCCAGTACCTTGCTTATCTTCGGAATGTTGACACCGCGTACCAAACCGGTCATTCGATATCCCTACAATTGTATTTTTAAAATATATTAAAAAAATACTCATTTGTAATGAAAGAGATCAAATGAGATAAATAATAAATTGAATAATACCTCCTTGTCATGGAAGACAATTTCCAAGATGTTATGGTAAGAATTAGGAAACTTGCGCTCAAACATACGGACCACACGAAGTTTTAGCATAACCCTCTTTGTTCTTTCAACATCCTTAATGACACCGAAAGGTTGATCCATTGTTGATTCGTAGTAATTTGATATGTAGTATTGCGTCCTAATAATGAGTACTGTGATTTTTTTCTCATTGAGTTCGCACGGTATTTATAACACACTATCATGCGACAGAAAAGATTTTTTTGCCTAATATCAGTAAATTAAAAATTAATAATTAAACATTAAACATTAATGTAAATTCGTTAACAACCATACAATAATATGGTAAATATTCCATAATAAGTCTGTTTAGACGTAGGATACTTTGAAAAGATAATTTTGTTACCATAAAAGTTGTAAAAAAATATTTTTGTATCGGATACCCAAAAATGTCTACATGATTTGGAATTATTTGTTACCCAATAAAATAAAAAATATCATTGTACCGAAATAAAAAAATATCATTCCATATTCAATGGCGGAAATTAATGTTTATAGGCTGTACCGAAATAAAAAAATATCATTCCATATTCCATATTCCATAATACCGATATTATGAAATTAATTTAAATTACTATTTATAGGCTGTAATTAATGTTTTTGGCGGGAATTAGTTTCTAAAAATGAATCTATTAATATATAATAAGGATTAACATAATTCACTTTTAGAAATAATTTCCCGCCAATTTCATTAATTATTGTCTAAAAATAGTAAATTAACAAAAATCAATGTAATTAATGTACATAATCTTTTTAGTCAAATATTTATGGTTATTACCTTTATTAGTTGAATTTAAATTTAGGATGATTTAGTTTTATGGAAACAAATATTGGGGTATTATATAGAAACATTCGAAATCATTAGTTTAAATATATCGACTTGATTGAGCAATTATAGAGAATTAATCGTTAATCTTTATATCTATATTATATTTCATGTATTGAGTAAAACATAATAAATTAATACTTATGTTATTTTTCATACATCTTTTTGTTGGTATAGTAGAGTTGCAAGATTATCTTTTTCTTCGTAGACAAGATAACCAAATACAAAAATATAAATAACATTTATGTGCCGCTAAAAAATATTTTGGACAAAATGTAGAAATAACTTTTAGAAAATAGGGGATCCGCACAGTAAAGCGTGTGCATTTAGAAAGGTTGACTTCTGTAGGCCCTGTTCGGCTATGTATGTCCAAGCACACAAGCGACTTAATTAATTTATGTTATAAAGTTGACAAAATTAATAAATCCAATTTTGGTATAAAGTTGATGATTTTATTTTAAATATCTGATAGCCATTTTTATTTTTTCATAGAAAATGTGTTGTTAATAATAAATGTCCAATTTTGTGGTATAAAGTGGGTGATTTATTTTTGGTACGAAATGTTCGAATTTAAATAGTACTCCGTATGAATTTTATTTGGAATGGATAGAAGTATATTTGAAATTATTTAAAACAAAATAAGAGCATTTACAATGCATATATGTTGTTATCGCATAAATTTTGACAAATGTCAATTGTTTATATGGATTGTGAACCACATAAGATATTTGTTAAGTTCACAACTTTATATCTAAAAAATTATCTGCGTGCACAATGTGATCAAACATAATATTGTCATTTGACAAAAATAAAAATAAAATATAAATAAGAAACAAAAAATAAATTAATAATTAGATATTTTAAAAAGGATATTCCATAATATTTGATTAAACACTAAATTCGGCTATTTGGAACTAATTATATTTAAAAGCAGTATTATTATGGAACCAATTGTTATGGAATATCTTTTTAGATACAGTATAATTATGATATCAAGATATTTAACCACGATTCAATCTTTTTAATTCAATCCATATCTCTTTTTAGACTTATCAATTCATTTTAATACAATATAAATTTACCGTGAAAATGAAAGTTGGACTTTACAATAATCACGGTATCAATATTAACAATATAAATGCTAAATAAAATTTAATTATTTAGATTGTACACTTTATTATATACATATAAATAAATCGCCTATTTGAACTTTAAATATTTTATTTTTTTCATATATAGTTATGCAATATATGCAACTTAACTAAAAGTAAAAAAATATTTTAAAAATTTCATTTCAATTATGGTAACATGTTTTTAAAATTGCCACAATTTTCGATTCACTAATCAACTACTCATGTAAACATCCTTTTGTTATAATATACAATTTTTTTTTTTATCATTTTGAATAATTTTCTTATCACTTTTTTTATGAAACGTATTTTTCATTTAAAACCCGCGATTTACATGTCCTCCGATTCATTTAGTTATTTTTTATCTACAAGTGATAAAATATCGTTGTTGTTTTTTTCAAACGTAATTATTTTATAAATATGTTTTACAAAGATACAACCAAAATTCCAAAGCTCTGTTAAAACATAACAAAACAAAATCGTTCTCAATTTTTGGAATGAATTTGGCATAAAAAATGAGAATGATTGACAAACAAAAAAAAGAAAAAAGATATACTCAAAATCCACACTTTAACTTTAAGGTAACAATTTTCCTTATACTCGATATAAAATTAAACTTCACCAGATAATCATATCTTTAGTATCTATCACAATATTACACATTTTCACTATAGTTTTATTTCATGGTGGTAACATTCCAAAAATCAACAAAAAAATGAAGGAATTAGGTGTCTATACAATTCACAATTACCAAGTGGAGAGCGATCTTGGTAAATATCGACGGTTACCAAGTGAAAAATAATTTTGCATAGAAAAACAAAGAGCATTTTAATAATGTATGAATTTTTCATGATGATCATTTTACGATTACCTAACAAATGTTCTATGTATTATAACTTATAGATTAATAGCCTTCAATTATAAACTTTATCAAAATAAATACAGCCCGTGCATCGCACGGGGTACGTACTAGTTAAGTTAATTCTTATTATATATTAATAGATTATTAAATGCATAAATTCTATAGTTAACTATAGATTAAATTGGGTCTGGCTATGCGTGCACAGCCGTAACCCCACTAGTATATATATAAAAAAAAGTATGAGTGCTTTAGTATTTGACATATGTCCTTTTTATGACCAAAATGCCCCTCACTACCTATGCATGTATTGCTTCTTGCATGGGGTTAATATAGTCATTAGACAATATTTTTTCCAACTTTTCATTCTTCTCAAACCTACCCCTCTCCGTTTCTCTCTCTTTCACCCCACTCCCGCCGACTTACGGTTACGGACGACCATTTCATTCTCCTCAACCCTACCCCTCTCCATTTCTCTCTCAGAAGATCCGGCATTACCGACACTTTAACTGCAGCCGTCAACGGCTGCGGCGTCTTCCACTTAGCCACACCGCTGGACTTCGAAGGGAGAGAGAGAGCGAGGAGGTGAAGGTTCGACGGGTCACCACCAGGACCCGGGCCATCCTGCAGGCGTACGCCCACTCCAGAACCGTGCTTCGCGTACCCCACACCTCCAACCACGGCACGACGACCTTCAATGCGGAATTATTTGGCTCCTCCGGCGCGTCCGCCAATGGGAGCTCGTGGTCACTCCAGATAGAAGCAAGAATTGCCAGATCGCAACTTCTATCAGCCAATTAAAGGTTTTGTTTGATTGATTTTGCATAAAGTTTCGAATCTTTGTTGTCTTTAGTTTTTGTAATTGGTAAATTTCTTTTTGATGGGGCTTTTTATCTCTCTGGTCTTGCCTTAATTAGTGCTGGATTTGGGGGTTTTTAAGTGATGGCATGTTTTGAGGAAGTGGGTTTTCAGTCACTTTGCTTCTTTTCTGGATCTTGGATTTATCACTGGGTTCTTAATTCCGGGAACAACCTAGGGTTCAACAACGCCGATTGCAAGGCTCCAATTTATTATATCTGGCCATTCTCGGTTGTTGGACGACTGAATTATTATTTTTTGCACGATGGATACTCTCTCCACAAAGTGGTGGGTACTAAGCGAGTGCGTATCTGCAGGTGTATGTTTGGGCTGTGAGAAGGTTATTTGAGCGGCTGAGACTGCGTGGACTATGTGAAAAGCACGATGGACAGGTCGAAGTCCGTGTGCGGTGGATCAATTTCGGCACAGGTTTACTTTCAGGTTCAATTTGTTCAATTTGTTCCCTGATGTAAACAATCAGCCTGATTCATAAAAAGGTTTAAGGTGTAAATTTGTCTGCATTCATTTGATTTTTCCATTCAGAATTTTGAATGCTATTGTTATTGTTGTAATTGCATTACAGAAATAATGTTAGTCGTAAGATGAATGAAGGTGGAAGCAGGAGTAGGAGGATGAGCATGGATGCCCGTGGAAGCAAGCCCTGAGCCTGTTCGATTCTGATAATGGAAATCCAGCTCTGGTAATTACTTGAGTTGCATTTTTTTCTAATTTCTATTACCTGGTCATTATCCTTCAAAACTCATAGTTTGGCTTACACTGGTTTTGTACTTTCAGGATCTACCTTTCTGATGAGAAACAGTTTTTTGACAGTTGTTAATTTACGACTTAGAGCATCCTGTTCTGATGGATTAACTCTTATGTTAACTAGACTTTATTGCTCTTAATATTTGTAATACTTTTATGGAAGAATTTATGTTTTGCTGATTTCTCGCTTTTGTTTTTCTATTTGTGTTATGGGTTCCTACACAAACATGGTTTGAATGTGTTACTTTCGCTCTTATCTTCTGGGTTAATGCTCATTGCTGCAATTTACACATAAAGATTATAGATTCTTGTACCTGTAACCACTTTTGGTTTGTAAACCTTAAAAAATTAAAATTTTGTGTTTGGAAAATGATATTCCAATTAGCGTACTAAATTATAACCTTCTCATTTATATGATTTTTGTCAAATTTTGGTAGATAATGATTGGGAGATGATGGTTATTTTGTGATTCTTCAGGAAACGGAGTAAGAATGCTTTGTATGAAGAGTTATGGATGGCCTGCACAGGTATGCATGGATTTTTTATTTATTCATTTATTTTTTTAGCAGGGATGTTAGATTGAAGAGGTCGAATTATTTAGAGTTGAAATTTTGTGGTTTGAGCTGAATATCATTGGAAGAGATACATCTTTTATGCTAGATTAAGAATCATTTTATTTCTTTTATGCTAGATTAAGAATCATTATATTTTTATTATTTTGTTATATTATTCTGAATAATCTATGAGCTTATAAACAATTAGAAATTAGATTGTAGCTTCCATATACACATGCAATATTTTTTCATTTTCTTTCTGGACAAAACATCCTCATCTTTGTTGAGTAATTTGAAGGTTTCTCCGTGAAGCGTGAATTATCAGCCTCTAGATATATCTGTAGAAACTAGAAACCCCTCCATCTTCCATCTCGCCAATCCAAGAGAGTTCACTTTTCTCATGTATTCTCAGGAATCGTGGGTTCATTTTTCCATGATTAGATTTTGTGTTTGACCAAAAATTTTTTATAGGTTTGGTGTTCTAGAGTACATATGTAGTTTTTCTCATTTGATTGTGACTATAAGATTGATTATGCTGACCATGGTTCATCACTTGGTGTATTGGTGAATGTTCAGTTCCTTTCAGGTTGACCAATGGTACAACATTTGGCCCAAAAGTAGTTTTCAGGTGAGGAACTCGCTAAATGCTTCTATTCTTATGTTGTTTTTTTAATTTGTTTGCATTTTTTCGGAAGCGCAATTTATAACAGCTGAAATTTGAATGTTATACAGTGAGAATGTTTGGTAAATAAATATCTAAAGAGCATTTGTATTGTGATTAGATCTTTCAAAAACAAAATAACACGTTGACATTTGAAAAACAACTAAAAGATACACTTTGTAATACGAAAGCTGACTGATTTGCTGATACTCCTCATGTGTCCTTAAGAGTGGGTTTGTAGTTCAGACACTCATGTGAAAAAAAAAATATAAAAAATATCAAAATGAAGCTTTATTTAATTTTTTGGGTCAAATTACTTTATCCATAACTACCTCAGGTCAAAGATAGAATTGGCGAATAACGTAAGAATGCTGAGTTTTCTTTTCTTCTGTTGTCAAAACAGCGTCCCACTCCCACCGTTTGGTTTTCTTCCTGAAAATTAGGCCGACGTGCATACATGTCTCCTCCCTGTTTCTGCGGTTGGCGTAAATTGTGGTTGACTCTGCCAAGAAGGTAACTTAATTGGTAAGATTTGCGAAATCAATTACACGCAAAATCTTCTTTTACCCAACTTCCCCATTACTCAAACCTAGTAGTCTCTCATTTTCATTCTCCTTCACCTCGCCCCCGCGGCCTTTCATCTCGAACAAGAAATTATCTGGCTTCAAAGAAAAGCGCAATTGAAAAATCTTATCTCCGAGTCACGCATCTCAAATCTCACTTTAAAAAAAAATAAACAGCTTGTCGTATGTTGCAAGCTACCCCTTTCAGTCATTCGAATTTTTAGATCATTAGATGGGGAAAGGGGTTAAAATCGCCGTGTAAACAAAGTTTTAAATGGCGAATGACGAGGCGAGGCGATTCGCCATGGCGTGGCCTCGGCAACACAAGCAATCAAAGCTTAAAAAATATATTTATATAGGTAGTAATATCATATATTTAAATTCAAGTGTAAAAAATGACCTTAAATATTCTCAAAGAAAATAATATAAATTAAATTTGGTTGTAATTACTAAAAGCATCTCAAACTTAAATGTGAACACTAGTAACAATACAAAAAAAAATTAAAAATAAATTAATTTACACTGTGTAATAACATAAAATAGAAAAATGTTAAAGAGGGTAAATAAAAAGTGTAAAGTAAAAGTAAATGAAATAAAGACGTTGCACCCTTTCACCTTTGACTATTGACCCTACTAGTAAACATAAATAAAAGTAAAAAAATTGAAGAAAGAAGAAAAAGAAAGAAGGTAGAACAGGAAAATAGAGATAAGGGTGAAGAAAAAGAAAAGAAAAAACATGCATCACCGACCATCTTGGCGGCGAGATGGTGGCCGGAGTTTAGAGGAGGATGGAAATGGATGGGTCAGCCGTGGGTTTCTACAATTTTCAAACATGAGAAGCCTAGGGAGTGCTTTCACATAACCCCTAGTTTGGGGAGAAGCCATTTAGGGATTTTTCACCTTCAGCTTTCGTATTCTCGTCAGTTTGTGGGTATGAAGTGAAGAAAGAGTCTTTTAATTTTATTCTCTTTTAAAAAAATGTACCGCACCTTTAATTTGTCTGAACCTTTCGCCACGTGGAAAGGCGAGCCGAGGCGACCAGAAGCGAGCGCCTCGCAAACAGGGTCGTCTCAGGCAGTGGCGAGGCGATGTAGCCCTCGCCTCGAGGCGTCGCCATACTAAACTATGCGTGTAAAGAATAAAGATTCGACCTTTTTCGGTTAATGTTTTTGTGCTGGTGTCTGTAGTGAGATCACGGCCAGATGGAGCTGTAGAGGGACCAGGCGGAATGGGGGGTCAGGAAACGGGTCTGGAAGGTGGGTTTCGGGTTTATATTTCACATTTCATAATGATTTTACGCAACTTCCTCCTTTTGATGTGTTCAAAATTCAAATTCGCCGTTATTGTTTTTTTGCAGGAATATCATGTTCGGGCGTGTTCCAATAGTGACAAACAATACTTTGTTGCAGGATTTTCCTCAGGATTGCCTACTTTTAATATGTAAAATCAGACAGAGGAAGAGTTCAGGGTGGAGGTAGAAGCTATCATTCATTTTCGTCATAAAAACTCGGTTCAGGTTTTGGATTATTGCGTTGAGGGTACCCATGGGTATTATTAAATTATTGTTACTATATTGAACTTCCTCTGCAATTGCATTTCCTATTTAGTGACCTTAATTAGTGGATGTTACAATGGATATTTTAATTTTTCCAAGAATAATTCTTTTTTAAATAAACTTAATCTCAGTTTATTGGTGCATGAGTATGTTAACAATGGCAATCTCGAGCAATGGTTGCATGGAGGTATGACTCATCTCGAGCATCTCACATGGGAGGGACATGTGAAGATTTCGTCGGAACAACTAAAGTGTAAGTTCACATTTATATTTGTGTGTGTATGTGTGTGTTTTGACTTATCATATTTTTGTCTTGTCATGTACAGTCTTGCGTATCTGAATGATGCTATTTGAGCCCAAAGTCATTCATAGGGACAGCAAGACAAGCAATACTGACTGATGATGATGTCAATGCAAAAAAATCCGATTTTGGACGTGCAAAGTTGTTCGTTGCTGGAAAGATTCGTATTTCTACTAGAGTCGTGGGAAACTTTGGGTGAGCATTTTGATGTGATGTAATCTGCATTGGGTCTCAGGTCTCAGTTCTTGCATATTCAGTAAATATTAATGCTTCTCTACTATTTTTTTTTTTTTATTGCTTCTCTACTATTTTTTTTTTTTTTTTTTAAATTACACAGATATGTAGCATCGGAATATGCAAGTAGTGGCTACCTAAACGAGAAGAGTGATGTTTACAGCTTTGGTGTTTTCTCTTAGAAGCTATAACTGGTAGAGATCCTGTCGATGACAGTCGACCGATTCATGAGGTAATATTATTCATGTTTAACTTTGCCAGAAATGGCTGATTTCGAGTTATAGTGGCAAAATTATCATGTGACCAAGAAAGGAGAAAGACTGACTCAGAGTAAGGTGATTCTGAAGGTATTAAATATTTAAATCATAACGGCAAAATCTGAACGGCGAAATCTGAAATATATTAACTCTATAGTGTAATCTGACGGGTGTTTCCATAAGTTTCAGAGCCCCTATTACCCTGGAAAATTCAATACAAAGTATCTATCGGAAACATAATTATGAAAAATACAAACATGCTGTTAACATACTTTGGTCTTGAGGTCCAACATGCTCGGAGCCTGTGAAATGAGGAGAGTTGTCTTTATTGTGATCATGGACTCGATATGGTTCTTTGACATTAATAAACTGAAGTATTTCACTCACTCTCAACGAGCTGCGATGTTGATGGTGTTGGTTTTTTTTTTTTTTAAAAAAAATGCATGCTCTCTTTGTGATTTCTTGTTCATATTACACTGGTTTGCTGCAAAAGGTGGAAAGAAACATAGCGGTTCATTTTGGATGAGATTCTGTTTACAAATTATTTAGTGGTTTTGCAGAAAAAGTGGATAATTTTGTTGTATGTATAGATTCGTAAAGAAGTTTTGAGTATTTTGTGGCGTGTGAGGTTAGTAAAAATGATTGAAATAAACCCATAATTTTAGAAGTTTTTAAAATTTCCTATTTCATGATTTTATATTTACTGTTTTTACCTCTTCTCACCTCTAGAAACCAGAGTTTGAAGTTGTTCGTCATGCAAGACAAGTGTATAACTGTCGTTTCGTGCGGTGTGCGTCTCCACCGAATTGAATCCGAGAGCACAACAACATGACAACGGGTCACAGAAGAAGGTTTGTGTTCTTGGCTGCAGTTTGCGAGGTGCTAAAGTTTCTTTTGTTTTGAATATACGGAAAGTGGTGTTCTGAAAATGTTGGATTGCATATTAAAGTTTTTCTCCTGAAAACTTTTGAACATACAAGCTTTCTTTACAGTTGCACTTAGCGTTTGTGATGCATTTTAGTATTAACTGCAATGCAACATATGTTTTTCATGAGCTCCTCAAACAAAAAATGCATATTATTTTTACAAGTTTGTCTAAACAACCTTTAGAAATGTAGTGACACATTGTTAATGTGTACCAGAAACTACCCGATTTATGGAACTTTTCCCCACTACGAAATTTATTTTTCCTTTGGAGTGTACAACCTTGTGAATGCAATCGGTAACTTATAGCGCATTGGTCAGATAATCTGGAAAATATTGGCCACTCTAAGAAAATGTAAATGTAGCTTCTCAGGTAATGTTCTACAATTTTTAAAGTTGTAGCTAATTTGATGTAAATGTAAAATAATCGCCTTATGTCTTCAACTTTTGGTTTGTTTACAATGAAATATACATCCTACTTTTTATAGTGACAATCACTTTAAATGATGTTGATGTAGGGCCCTTATAAATAGGTCGAGATGTCTTAAATTCTAAAAGTAATGGTAAAAAAACAAGACTGAATTGGGTAAGTTTGCATGACGCCAAATTTTAACTTGATTATCGGATGATTTGAGCCGGCTATGCGTGCACATCCAAAGACCCACTAGTCTTACATTATGTTTTCTTCTTTCTTTTCTTTTTTTTTT
>CACSLK010031421.1:4181914-4195159 GCA_902706635.1 Striga hermonthica | reverse complement strand
TTGTGTTTTTTGTAGTTCACTAGATGCTTTAGATTGGATGAAAAACTTTGTGATTAATTTGTTCTACTAGAATTTTGGCAATGTGGCCTTAGTCTACAAATATTTTAACTTTGTAGGCTAAATTTTTAATCTTTTCTGTTTATTTATTTCCATTGCGTATCTAAATTGTTTATCTTTTTGTAAAAATCTGGATATTTGCGTACTTAAAATTCTAAGAAAAGAAAAATTAGATAGACAAGAGTCCAACTACATAAAATTAGGTTTACGTAGCACAAAAAATAAAATAAATAAATAAAATAATAAAAAAAGCTATAAAATTTTATTATAAACAAAAAGTAAAAAAAAAAAAAATATGGCGTGATACTACCTAAAGTCAAAAAGTAATACTTCTAGATTGTGTTTAACAATGACTCAAAGCATTGGGTCACCAACAAAATGACAAAAATAAATAAATAAAATAAAATCAGAAAAAATGTGTAACCCAAAGTCAAAAAGTAATATTTTTGGACTGTGTTTATCGATGACTCTAAGCATTGGGTAACCAACAAAATGACTAATAAAAGTTAAAATCAGGAAAAACCGATAGAAAGAGCAAAAAATAGATACTTGTCCAATTTTCATTTGACAAGTGTATTTTTTAAATAAAACTAATAAAGTGCACGTGCTATGCATGTATTAGTGATTTTTTTTTCTTTTTTTTGCCGATTAAGTTTAGTAAATAAGTTAATAATTTGTTAAACTTATTATTGAAGCAATGAAATAAATTGCAGAACAAATGATATTCTAATGTTTTTTCAATAAAAAACATAATGATGTTTTAATATAAAAGGAATGAAATAACATATTACAACCACGTACAACAATATATAGTCCCTAATAGAAAAAAAATACCTAAATGGCCAAATAAAGACCTAATGTTTATAATAGATGCATTAGTTTATTTTTTTTATATTTAATTATGTTAGATGATACAAAATTTTGTTTTGACGTTTTCATAAGAAATATTTATACCGTTGGAGCCCAATACATCAATAGTATTGCAAAATTCTTCTTAATTCATTTTGCAAAACGTCTACTTTACGAACCATATAGTCAAACTTCATGATTGTATGATGTGTATAAGATTTTTCTACTAACAGTTTATGAATATCTCTGTAAAATAACAAATTGTATAATTAAAATTGGGATATTTTTTTTTTTATCATTATATAAACTACTTCATTACTATCTCCATATATATCAACAAGTTGGTACCTATCCCGTGAAGGCATCGCCAATGATGTTAGAATAAATTTCATCTCCAAATAAAAGTTGACGTTCCAAAATTTTAGTTACGTGTACTTCTCTCAAGGCGTTGCAATCATTTTTAAAATCATCACATTACATAAAAGTACGTACTCTAAATTAATTACACATGTGTTCGAGGCTACAAAAAGGAGTCGCGGGCGGCTCCCTAGTAAGATTGTGAGTAAAAGTGATCTTAGTTACTCGACCTGCCGCTGAGGTCTTCGGTTAACTTTGTCGATAAGGTGTTCAAAGACAACTTACTAGTTAACTTTCGCGAGCTGAACAAAGTCACGCGTAGGGCTGCAAACGAGTCGAGCAGCTCGCGAGCCGCTCGCGAGCGCTCGAGTCAAAGCTCGGCTCGAGCACGAACTCGAGTTGAGCTCGAGCCTATATTTAACATTGTCGAGCGGCTCGCGAGCGGCTCGAGATATGTGAAATTACTAAAATACCCTTGTATATATATGTATTTAATAGTTATTTTACAAAATTGCTTGAAAAAATTTGAACCGAACTCGAGCCGAGCTCGAGCATTTTAAATTCGAGTCGAGCTCGAGCTTAATAACTCGAGCTCGAACAGCAGAAAAAAAAAATTTCAATCCTGCTCGATAAGGCCAATGCTCGACTCGACTCGGCTCGTTTGCAGCCAACCCGTGTGGACATACTCTACCTCTCTGCATTATCTTAAACTTCAAACAGAATCGAGGTGAACTAGAAATGGCTGTTTATGCAGCCGTGCTTTCTCTGACTCATACCATACATCAGATTCAGAATCATCCCCGCCCTCCGGTTTCTCTCGACACAAGACAGGTTCAATCTCTACATGAAAAGCTCAAATTCTTGCAGAACTTTCTCGAGAATTACTCCATTGATGATGGCGCCAGCAAAGATTTAGAGGGTTTGGAGAGTCGTATAGCCGATGCAGCATATGAAGCTGAGGACATAATTGAATCCCATATAGCCGATCAGAATGAAGCTGCAAAATCCAGAAGCACTGCTAAGAAGGTAAATTTCAGTCCTATTGACTTGTATCAAGGTCTAGAAAAAGTGATGCAAGACTTAAATCTGATCGAAAGAGACGTGAAGAAATTTATGCAGCATAAAGGAATTCAACTGCAAAGAAATTGCTCGATTCCAACTGGTCGGCCGCCTATATCTCCTTCCGTGGTGGGTCTCGATGATGTATTGCACGAAGCCATGGATAAGCTGACCGGACAACGATCGAGTCGCCAAGTCGTCCCCATTGTCGGGATGGGTGGCATTGGTAAGACAACTCTTGCTAGAAATTTATATGAAAATCCGCTTATTGTTGAACACTTTCAATTCCGTGGTTGGGCTACAATTGCTCAAGAATCTGATTGGAAAGAGATTCTTGTAGAAGTCTTTGTTTGTTTAAATACCATAGGGAGCAGGGAGAGCTTGAGTGAAATGGGGGAGCATGAATTAGGAGAAAAATTATACAAAAGTTTGTCGGGTCGAAGGTATTTGATTGTGATGGATGACATGTGGAGCACCGATGCGTGGGATAGGATAAAGTTTTTCTTTCCTGATAACGATAACGGGAGTAGGATAGTGATAACCACTCGGCTATCCAACTTAGCTTCTCAGTTGAGTGGCTCTAGTGGCCTTGAGATGAGTTTTCTAGATGAGGATAACAGTTGGAACTTATTCCGGAAAAATGTGTTTGGAGGAGACAAGGATTGCCCTGTGGAGTTGGAAGAAATCGGTAAGCAGATTGCGAGAGGTTGCAAAGGCCTTCCTTTGTCGATTGTTGTGATCGGTGGACTCCTGGCGAAATGTAACCAGACACGAGAACACTGGAATTACATTTTGGAGAATTTAAATTCAGTTGTGAATTTAGATGACAATGAACGTTGCTTGAGAATATTACGTTTGAGCTATAATCATTTGCCGGTTCATCTGAAACCTTGTTTCCTTTACATGGGAATATTCCCCAAGGACCGTCTGGTTAGGGTCTCCATGCTAGTCAACCTTTGGGTAGCTGAAGGGTTTTTGAAACCGATTAAAGATAAAACCATGGAAGTAGCTGCTGAGGAGTACTTAAAGGATCTTGTCCAGAGAAATCTAGTTTTAGTTGGGGAGCTCGGGTATTATGGAAATATTAAACTTTGCAGGGTCCATGATATCTTGAGGGACCTATGCATAAAAGTAGCCGATAAGAAGAGTTTTTTCTGTGTGGCAACCACAGATAATCCTAGCTCGGGCCAAGAGTGGCACACTCAACGTCGAATAGGTATTCAGAGACAAGAAATGAGTTGCAAACACATTCCCGAATCACTCTGTAAGGACGTGAAGTCTGCATCGCTCGCTCGTTCAGTGATATGTAATGTCGATAGAGTTGCACCGGCACGAAGTCCCGCTCGATTGTTGAGGGTGTTTCACCGGATCAAAGTTCTCTATCCGAAATACAAATATGACCTGAAATATATGTTTCGCCCGATCAACTTGCGCCACTTTGCAGCCGCGGCATGGCTACCGATTTCCGGCCAGTTGCCGCCTTTATTCTACCACCTCTGGAATTTGCAGACTTTAATCGTTGATCATGATTTTTGGGGTGTTATTCCTACCCCACCGATGATCGACATCTGGAGAATGCCTCGACTCAGGCATATAAATGTCTATGATTTCCATCTCCTGGATCCCCCGAGCAACTTTGATGATTCTTACATCTTGCAGGATTTACAGACGCTAAAGACTGTTTCAACTTTCGAGTGGAGTGAAGAGGCAGTGAGGAGAATCCCCAACATCAAGAAACTGAACATAAGGCTTCCGTACACAGAATCCTCGTTAAGTGGTCACTACCAGCTTGATAATCTTTGCCGTCTGAATAAGCTGGAATCACTTTCTTGCAGTTTTTATAGTGCGAAAGATCCATTAGTATTCTCGGGCCATGACTTGGCTGTGAGCCTCGTTTTTCCACATACCCTTAGGAAGTTGACATTATCACGTGCTTGTCTCGTATGGGAAGACTTGGCAGCAAAAGTTGGCTATCTTCCGAATCTCCAGGTGCTCAAGCTGAAAATTTGTTCCTGCAAAGGATCTGTATGGAAAACAGTCGAAGGCCAGTTCTGTAGCCTCAAATTCTTGGAGATCGATTGTTGGCCTGACCTGGAATACTGGATGATGGAGTACTGGACCCACTTTCCTTGCCTTGAGAGTCTCATTCTTGGTGACTTGCCTAATTTGAAGGCTATTCCTCAAGAAATTGGAGATGTGTCGACTCTGAAATCGATCGAGTTAAAATACTGCAACGAATCGCTCATTATTTCGGCTAAGGAGATGGTGAAAGTGCAGCAAGAGGATATGGGGAATGATGGCCTTTTGGTGAGTGTTGTGCTGTACCACAAGAACCAAGTGGTGGAATGCTTGGCTGGTCCAAATTTTACAGTGGAAATCAGGGATGTAATTGTGTGATTATAATTTATGAATGAATTGAATGTATAATATAATTGAATTAGTAAATTGTCTTTGAAGTTTTAATTAGTCTGTTATTTATTTCTTTTTTTCTCCTCAACAATCCAAAATTTGCAATAATAAGTAGCAACATTACTCTCAACTGTTTCAGCAATTTTGTTCGGTTTATTTGAGACCTTGTACTCGAGGCCCGAAGGTTCTTCCAAACGTCAATGATGGTTTGAAGCTATTGAGAACGGTCAAAAAGCAGTTGATAAGTATTGATTGTGGAAGAAAGAATGCCAACCAAGCAACAAACTAGACATCAAAACCAAAAACTGCGGCAACTCAATTGCCTAGACGAATTTTCGGTCAAGATCTGGACTCCGAAGAACATCCACGCCGGGGAGGAAAGGGAAGCCGCCAAGAACTCGGCGGAGGGCCCGAGACAAGGATCCGAGGAGGCACCACCCATAGCATCTCGAGCGGCCCGACCCAGCGAACCGGCGGGCGGAGGGACGCAAAGCACCCCGGCTAGGCGCGGCCAATGAGGCTAAAAAAACCAATCCTACTCGATAAGGCCAATGTTCAACTCGGCTCGTTTGCAACCTTAGTCATCGGTCAATGGTATTATCATTTGTTTATTTATGTGTTTATTTTATTTGTTTATTTCGTGAGTAGTCTGGAGCAATGGGGGGTGCAAACTGGACAGCCATAATTCCCGTGATGTAGTTAATTTCCTATGCTTGAGCTGCAATCATCAACTGATTAATTATTACTCAATGGGACGCTGGAACTTGATGTTTCAAGTAATTGCACATATTTATATTTTCATGATACTATCATTGAATAATGACTATCAAACACCAATACTCTAATGAACAGATACTTTGTAAACTTTTCGATTTTGTACATCGAAAAATTCAAATCTAACGTGTCAATACATTTTCAATATCACGGTTGATTCGATTTTACCTTGATGGTGCTTTGATCCGACGATTACAATCCTCACGGGACATTGCCTACGATAGGATGAAATTTACTGACGTAAAAATCAGGGGACTATCAATTAATCCACTATACAGAAATCTTGTATTCACAGTATAATACCGTGAAGTCATAATAAACTCAAACTGTATTAGAGGAAAAGGCTATTGATCATCAAGAAGGTCCATCAATTCACTTAGAAATTAGAATAACTTATTTATGTCCAACCATGAAAGTCTCTTTAACTTTATTTGTCACACAACTACACAAGGAAAAAAAAAAGTACCGTAGTCTTCCAATCAAACTTCAACTTAACTCAAAATATAACAGAGAATGAAGTGCAAAATGCATGCACCATCAGCGTGGGGATACCTGTTAATTGGAATATAAGTCGAAGCCTGTCCTTCTATACTCAGTCTCTTCGTGCTTTTCTCTTCAATGTCGAGACCCAAGTGTCCTTAGCCTCCATCGAGCATCTCTTGTAAGGTTTAAAGTCATCGAAGAAAGGTGCATAACTGAAGGGTGGTGGTTAATTGTCTTGGTTCTGGATTGGAATGAAGGTCGACGGATAAAATCAGACAAAAAGGCTGGTTTGAGGATGATGTATCTGGTGCAGTATTAGGTCCAGATACATCAAAGTTCCCGTCTACAATGTGCACAAGTACGTGACGTGGGTACTTTGTCGATTTTTTCAATGTGTTCAGCTGTCTTTTCACAATGCACAAACTTTCATCCTGTGAGGTGGCATTTGTAACGTTGAATAAAGGCTGTTTGTAGTCAGAACTCGTTCCGTGGCGGCTTCGACTGTTATCTGAGATGCGACAGTCCCATCGTGATTGCTTGCTTCCTCTGATCTGAGCATGCACTGCAAAGCATCACCGGATAAAAGTTTTATTTTCATTCGAGCGAACAAACAAATAGATATACAAGGTTAAATTTTTATATGAAACTATTTGTCACTAAGGTTTTAACAATGCATAAATTCATTTGGACCAGAGTCTGCTTGTTTTATCAATAATCAGAGGAATTGTACTTTTCCCATCTTTAATCCATAGCAATGGAAAATGCAATTTATTCACTAAACTTGAAACAATTATACATATGGTGTCTTCATAAACAATGGATCTCAAAACCACATAACTTGATACAATTATACAAGGCATTTGTACATCAAATTCTTTATGTACTCTTTTTTATCATGACTTTCAAATATTATCGTTATTTAAAAATTACGTTTAAACCGTTGATACATATGATACAATTCATTATGCAATGTACTTCTTTTTTTTTTTTGTTTAAATATTTAAAAATAATTATCCATTTAATAATAAACATATAAAATAAAAATCAAATATAATTTAAAACTACAAAAGTTAATATGAATTATAACAAGCAACAAAAAAAACTCATACAACAAGCAATAAACAAACATACATAAGCACCTTAATACTGAAGACATCAACGCTGGAACAGAACATCAGAATGCCTTCACAAATTTCAGTCCAACACTCTTGTAAGCCTTCTCCACTTGATAACAAAATACACATAAACATTGTCCCATAACTTGTGAAAGAGAGCATAAAACGATTCTCTCCATTTCTTCTTAAAATACAATGTCGTGAGGACAGCCGAAAGCCCGACGGTGTACCCTAAAGATAGGAATACGTAAAACCAATCAATCTCTCGTTTATTACCTTCTCGGCCTAGATTCTTTACATGCATTGGAGCAAGGGCTTTATCGTCATTTCTGCAAGAAATCTTTAGTGGAGGGCCACAAAGATTGTTGCCGATGAAACTCGACTCATTCAATCCTCGAATCTGGGTGCTTTCCGGGATTCTTCCAGTCAAGTGGTTATATGACAAATTGAAGCTGCTCAAAAAAGACATGGTTGTGATGCTACTTGGAATCTCACCCGATAATGAGTTCATTGAGAAATCAAGAGATTCGAGTTGCTTCATGTTTCCAATGTTGTCTGGGATGGATCCCGTTAAATGATTTCGCGACAGGTTCAATATTCTGAGTTCCACCAGACTTGTTACCTCTCTTGGGATGTCACCAGACAAGATATTGTTTGAAAGATCAATACTGGTAACCAAAGAAAGAGTAGTACTGTAGGTGAGTTCTCTTCCTTTTGTTGCAATTAATGCACTCTCAGAAGATGCACTATCTTGATCAACAAGATATGTTAAGTTTCTTTTTGTGGTAATTGCAGTAAGGTTGTTGAGGCAGGTAGGTATTATCCCAGAAAGCCTATTATGGGAGAGATCCAAGATTTGTAGAGATGTTAGCTGGCATATGGATGGGGTGATTTCTCCACTAAAATTGTTTGAGCGCAAAATGAGAATTGCCAGTCGGTAAAATCTTGTGTTAATCCATTGGGGTATGTCCCCACCAAGATTGTTATGAGAGAAGTCAATCTTAATTAGTTTCGTGCAGTTTTGCAGTGAAGAAGGTACATGGCCATAGAAATTGTTGCCGTATAGATTCAAGGACTCTAAACTTGCTAGAAATCCTATAGAATCTGGTATTCTTCCGGATAATTCATTGTTGCGTAAGTTCAACGCTATCAATGATTGCCATTTCACGAAACAGTCGGGTAACTCACCAGACAGGTGGTTTTCCTCGAGATTAAGAGTTTTCATTATACGATTGGTTGATGTGTTGCAGAGAAATTTCGACAGATGTCCCGAGAATGAGTTATGGGAGAGATCAAGGTAACCCACATTTGTCCCAATTCGAGGCAGTGGACCACTAAACCTGTTGGAACTCAAGTCAAAGACATCGAAATAATAATATCCACGATCACTAATGGATAAAATATTTCCATCGAGTTGGTTGTGCGAAAGGTTGAGATATCCCAAACTCAAACGCCATAACCAGCTAGGAACGTTTCCATAGATTCCAGTACACGACAAATCTAGACGAGAGATGTCTTTTTGAGTCTCAAGCCATAACGGGATTCGAGATCCCAAGTCCCAAGACCGAAGATGAAGCATCTCTAGTTTGAATGGTGGAAGCCAATTGGGGTTGACGTTCAAACTCAAGTGGTTTCCAGATGCACCCAAGGATTTTAAATTCGAAAGATTGGTAAAGTGGGTTTCAGTCACAACCCCTTCCAACATGTTATTCTCTATCCAAAGCACTCTCAAGTTCACAAGTTTCCCAATACTCTCTGGTAAGTTCCCCATCAATTTATTATTATTCAAGTATAACCTTTGAAGGGAAATCAAGTTCCCCATTTCCCTTGGAATTACACCGGACAATGAGTTTTCCATGAGATTGAGTGTTTGGAGACTCTTAAATTCTCCAAATTGATGAGGCAGATGACCGGAGATTTGATTCTCTGACAAATCTAAAAATATCAAAGATCCTAAGAAACAATCTGCCATGTTTCCAAATGAATCCCATATCTCTCCTCCCAAATTATTACCCGATAAACTCAAGGTCTGAATATTGCACAGGTTTGCAATTTCTCTTGGTATTTTTCCGGAAAGTTCATTTGTACTTAAATCGAGGTACTGGAGGTGTTTGCAGGAGTAGAACCACTGTGGAATGCTTGAATTTAAATTGTTACCGGAGAGATCAATGTGTTGGAGTTTTGTGGTGTTGCTCATTGTTGGAATTGGGCCGTGGAATGAGTTGACAACCATATCAAGATAGATAAGGTTGGTGAGTTGAAAAATCCACGAAGGGATGCTAGCGTAAGGCAGGGAATTGTAGGAGAGATCAAGAGTGGCTAAATTAGAACGGCTGATGTTGTTAACAACATTCAGAGGAGCCATCAAAAAAAGATTACAATCTCTAAAATGCAGCTCGACTAAACAAGGAAGTTTGTTGATCACCTGTTGTACCCAGTTGATTGCTTTGCTGAGGTTCACACCATTCATGTTGAGGTGCTTTAGTTTAGGAAGTCCCGACAACCATTCAAGACTATCAGCATCCAACAGTTGTTCTGAATCAGCCAAACTTAGAGTGTACAAATTTGAAAGATTTCCAATATTGTGGGGAATCTTTCCATAAAATCCAGCGAATGATAGATCCAAGTACACGAGGCTTGAGAGTGATCCAATGAAGGAAGGTATCTTTTCATGAAAGTTGTTATGGCTCAGGTCAAGATATTTCAAATGCTTCAAGTTGAGCAAAGATGAGCTAAATTTCCCACCTAAACCGTTATCTTGAAGATCAAGTTGAAGAACTCGGCCGGTTAAGTTGCTGCAAACAACACCTTCCCACGTGCAACAATCAAATTTAGCATCCCAAGAAGACAACACGTTTGAGAAATCATTTAGAGATTGCTTGAAGCTTAAAAGTGATTGTTTTTCAGTTTCAGGGCAAGAGATTGAATAGAGTGGTCTCAAGGAAAAGAAAAGAAGGACCGAAAACATAGATGCAAGGATAGAGAGTTTTGATTCATTCATCTTCATTGCTTGCAATTTGTGCTGATGATGGTAATGATATAGGAAGAGTTGGGTCTTCACTGTCCATGCAATCTACATATATATACAAGGAATGAGCTTAAACTTATTCTTGCCATCTTATGTTCAGTTTTGTCCAATTCAAAGAAATATTACAATAATTACTTTAATAATTTTTTTTTTTTTAAAAAAGATAAACTATTGAGCTATATAAGACGGCCTTGACTTAAAAAGTTTAAAAAAACAAAAGACCTTGACTTACCATGAACCACTAATCTTATGTATGCAATTATGCATTGGACCCATTGGTCAGCTATTGCTTTTCCACAACACACGTTTAGACAATTGTTAGCACTTCGAAAGAATGAGCTCAACTTATTTCTTGCCCATCTTATGGTTCAGTTATTTCCAATTCAAAGAAATATTTATTGTAATTACTGTAGCTTGAATTCTGATGTTGATTTCATTTTTACATTCTATAGAACCACCACATGTCTCTAGTGCACGCAAATTGAGTCAGGCGACATAGGTATCATCTGAAGCAGGCTCGAGTTAGAGAACGTTTCCTCCAACCCCACTGTGGGCCCCGCATCGACACAGTCCCTCATGACATTGGCCAGCTCCCTCGCCACATCAGCCCACCCGAGCCTCCCGTCGGCCCCGAACAGCACGTAGCGTTTCGCAAGGTCAGCAACCGCCTCCATCTGTTCTCTCTCGGACGGCGGCCACTCGTGGTAGTAAAGTTCCGGGTCGACAATCTCCTCGAGCCTCCCGTTTCTTATCCTCCGCAGTGCCGCCGCTGGGAAGTCCACCGGAAGGCGAGATATTCTTTCCTGCCACGATTTCCAAAATACGCTGAAATTTCCATGAAGTCGGATCTATAAAAGTGAAATAAAAACGAAAAATTGGACACACCAAATTGATAACGGAGTTCGGCCAATAATGCCTACGTCTCCGGACTACTGCAGATATTTTATTGGGAAAAAGAAATACACTCGTGTTTACAAAACACTCTCGAAACCACTCACAACTCACAACTCAAAAATACACACAAAGGCTAATTATTTTTAGCTCTCTCTCTCTTTCTTTTCTCTTGAAATGTTGCTGTATTTTTGTTGTGTATTGATTGCCTTCAGAATCCCCCTCAATTTATAGAGGGGGAAGTGCACCGCTTTTTCAACAAAAGTCTGCTGAGATTTGTTCTCCAAAAGCTGCTTCCTTTTTTCTTATTTTGCTGCTTGTCAAAAACACGTGGGCTGCACATTTTTTTTCTTCAAAGGCTGCTTTCCTTTTTTTTTTTCTTGTTTTGTGTGCTGACAAAAAGAAAGGGGGAGTAGCCCCTTTTTGACTCAACATTTCCAAGAGTATCACGCCAAGAGGCCCAAGACCATAAACGTCACTCGTGCAACGAGAAGTACCCTCGGTGCATCCTGGAGCTCGAAATCAGCGAGCTTCACGGAGAATTCCGTGTCTAATAATATATGTCCCGATCGGAGGTCGCCGCATGTGACAGGTGGCGAGACTTGACGTTGAAGGAATACGAGCATGCTTACAGTCTTGTACACGATTCTCAATCTGGTGAGCCAGTCGAGAGGCGGCAAGTCCTCACGGTCCCTTGACAGGTGGTCCCCGAGGGTCCCATTTCCTGGGTACTTGTACACTTCAAAAAGGGCTGGGCCCGAGTCGAGGCCAGACCAACCGATCACACGGGCCATGTTCGGGTGAGAGACAGCTGCCAGCGTCTCGACTCTGAACAGGAGATATGCTCAGTTCCCTTTCAGTCACGCCTCGGGCCAGCTGTGCGGCCACATTTTGTTTCCCTAGAAAGAGAATCAACACGATTTCATGCGAAAAAAGCTGCCGAACTTTGTCAAATGCTCATGTACGTCGTCTAATTCATTCTAAATAAAGAATGTAGGACTTCCAGTTAGTTTCATACTTATCTACTGCCACGCTAGAATACCAATGTTGCTAATTTTCATCAGAATCTCGATTTTTTTCATGCATTATGATTTTCTGGACTCAATGGTCCCAGATTCATTCGAATTAAGATAGAGAAGACTCGGCAACTTCTGCTTTCCACTGGATCAAGACTGAATTAACTATCGTTGGCTCCACTATAAAATTTAAAACAAAGTGCGCAATCACAGCATTGTCGCCTAATCTAATTATCGAATCACTGATCATAAAACAATTTGATTACTAAAAATATTTAAAATTGTTTCTACATCCTAACACGAGCTTGCGCAAACATATCAAACTTCCAATTATATAAGAAGCAAACGGCGTAACTGATCCAATTACCATGTGCTCAACCAATTATCATGTGCATCATTATATGCCTGATTATCATCATTGTATGGTCAACTCTATTGCTCTTGAGCAAAGATAAAGTTTTTATGCATTAAATAGTACAGAGTCAAATTTTTATCAGACATGTGTTACAAAACTTCATACCTATGTGAAATTTGTATCAGACATGTGTTACAAAACTTCATACCTAAATCTTATACTCTGGGCTTACAAAACTACTGTGCGACTGGCAACCTGGAAAGATGCAAAATGATATTGAAATGTTTCAAGTAAAGCAAAAAAACACCTATGAAATGGCAAGCATCATTAAGGCAGATTAATATGAAAACGCAGTACCTAGGATTTTACTATCATCAATAAAGGCACTCCAAACAATTTTCCGCTGGAAAATGAAAACATGATGAACATACACAATATCTAGGTTCATTCTGTACGCAACCTGAAGCCATCAATTAGAGATTCGATTCCAATATCAAATGAATAATGAAATTACTCAATAGAAGATATACAATAGCATGAATATGAAACTCCCAAACAAAATCAACTGATTTCGAATATACTGCTAAATTTCAAATGCATGAGGTAACACCATTAGCCTGTGAACTTTCAGCAGCTCGAGAATCCCCATCACAATGATCGATGGCTAGATACAACATCTGAAAGTCGATCGTAGCAGATTAATAACAATTCAGTTTATACATAGGATGATAATTCTAGAGTAGCTAATATTCCCTCAAAGGTTAAACTTCAACTTATGTAAAATAGCCAGCAATAAATCCAGTAGTAAATGTAAAAATTCTTCATCATTAGGACAACCAAGTCTTTTTTTTT
>CACSLK010031421.1:4159087-4173462 GCA_902706635.1 Striga hermonthica | reverse complement strand
AAAAAAAAAAAGTAGACAAAAAAAAATGTGTGGACAAAAATCAAACACACGTATTTTCGGAATACGTTTTTCTAAAAAAAATAATTAGAAAAACGTATTCCGGTAATACGTTTTTATATTATTTTTGTAAATTAAAAAAAAAACAAAATTCCGTCAATATTCGAATATTAAAAAAATAATAAATATAAAACGTACTATGAAAATATGTTTTTGAAACCCTAAAAAACGTTTTTAAACATACGATTTGTATTTTTTCTAGTTTTTATTTTTTTCAAAAAAAGAAAATATTATAAATGTATTCCGGAAATACGTTTTATGTAAAACGTATTTCCGGAATACATTTTATGTAAAAAAAAAAGATAAAAATAATATTTAATTAAAACGTATTCTGAGAAAAGATATTGTAATTATCTTGAAAATATAGTGGAATTGTTCGGAGGTTTTCCCGTGGTTTTTTTCTCTATTTTGGAGGTTTTTCTATGTTAAATTTTGGTGTCTTATTTCTTGCATATTTTATTTATTTGGAATATTCTTAGTATGCTCTGTGGTTGCAGTTTAATCTGATCTTCCACATCATAAAAGAATTATTCCTGTTTTATTGGAAGGGATTTTTTTTTTTTTTTTTTGTCATTCTTGAGTTGCTGAGATTGGGATTATTTTTCACCATTTTACCTTGTTATTTTAATTTACATCTTCCGCATTTGCGCATCTGAGCCTTACAATTTGGTGCCGGGAGCATGAAAATCGGTATGATTCTTCGACTCTTTGTTGGTGCGGAATAGTTACATCCATTGAAAAAAATGGTTTTAGTTGGCTCCCCTTGGTAGCATTTTGTTCGTCATTTTATTGTTATAATTTTTCTTTCAGTTAATAATCAACCTGTTCGTTATGTTTTTTCAACTACCTTATAAATTTTGTGTCCATCAGGATAATCATTGAATTGAATTTCTTACCATTACCTTTGATGTATTCAGCTGCAAGTGTACTGCCAACATATGCAGTATGCAATTGTCCAAATTAAGGAAAAATTAGAAAGTGCTTATGGAAGAAACGAATAAACCCCATTTTATATTCGATCGTGTTACTGTGAGACATATAGTTGGATTTTAACGAGTGATCAGCATTTGGCTTCTAGTCCTCAATTTCAGTAAAGAGAATGTCACAAATGCAAAACTATCTGTGCTGATTACATTATTCTTATTGTCAGATAATGGGCATAGAAATAGTTTAAAAACTGATTGTACGCGAGAATGAAGTCGAGATCTAGATCGTTACTGTGATTTACTTAGTCCTGTCTAGCATTCGTACTTTGTAAAATTGTAGTTACTATTTGCTTTGATCTGCTGACCTTGCTCATTTTCCAATAATGACACGATGATATGCGCCATATATTCATCACACGATGATAGTGTATTATGAATTACAAAGCATATAAGGATCTTAGGAGCATTACCAAGATTATCATTAGGTTTATCGAAAAAACAATGAACGAATTTAACTTTCACACCACAGTCAAAAAGCTCAGGAAAAAACAATGATTCTATGATTAAAATTTCATACGGCTCATCAATTCTTTTGGTGTCCATATATCTAAAAATGGGATTTCGCATAGGTCTATCCCATTTTTCTTTTCGGGTCGTGCCCTAAAATAGAATTAAAAAAAAATATATTTGTTGAGAAGTGCAAAATTGTATGGATAATGTTTGTGATCTTCTTGCCTATGCCCGATAGTCTATCGTTCTTTCCAAAGGGGAAGAAACTCAAATGTTTTAAATTTATTTAAAATTATATAAAAAGATTTGGATTAACATAAACAAATATACATTATATCAACTCAGTTAATGTAGTAGAAGATAATTATAATATATTCAATATATATAAAATAATTATCATTTTGAACAATCTGAGGTAAAAAATTCGGGTCATTTTAAATTGTTATGTCTCCAATAATTATTCTTTATTTTTTTTCATTAAAATATGAGTGTAAATACATTTATACATTCACTTTCTTATTATATAGTTTTTGTCACCCGTGTATTATCTTTTCCTAACTCATTGTTTCGAAAACGTGAAGCACTTCCAGATGTGTAGCTTCAAAGCTGGTGATGATCGACGGTTAGATACTACATCTGACAGTCAATCGTAGCAGATTAATAACAATTCAGTTTCTCCATAGGATGCTAATTCTAATATAACTAATATTCCCTCACGGGTTAAACTTCAACGTATCGAAAATGGCCGGCAATAAATCCAGAAGTTGGGTGTGGAAATTCTTCATCATCAGGACATATGCCACAACCAAGTTTTCCTTTTTCGACTGCAAAACTACAAATACAAAAATGTGAATTCTAAAGATAAAACGTTCAAATATGAACATATAGCAATCCAACTGCAACGTTTTTCTTTCTAAGGTGAAAGAAAGCCTGTATCAAGCCACAAAGTATACACCTTAAGACACCATGAACCATTTAAATATTACAGTTACTAACCTAACTCTGGTATCAGAAATGGAAGTACAAATAACACGATTTCAACATGCATAAATAATCAATGTTTAGGATAACTCGACAAATTCAATTTAGTTCTCAATGTAAGAGATGATCTTGCCACAAGAAAATAATCATTATATATCATATCCCCACAACAGGCGGTTCCTTAGCGGCATTTGCCCATATCTACAGAAGTCATCGGCTATTCAAACAAGGTACAAAGATACACACAAATACTCATGTTGTGAGTTCATGGACAAATCACAGCACTTTAACCAAGAACACCCGAAAGGTAAGACAATATGTATGCGCCAGACATTCATAACACGAATTAAAAAGCAGATAAGGATGTTAGGAGCATTACCAGGATCATCGTTAGGTTTGATGACGAAACAATAAGTGGGATGAAGTTTCACACCACAGTCCAAAATCTCAGCGAAAAACAACTGCGGGGACACGTTGGCACAATCAACATTTTTGGGCACAGCCTTGAAGAAGATGTGATGATAACATCCTCCTGGTTTTAAGCTTGGCCTCTGTGGAATGAGTTTACCATTTTCTTTCACCATTTTCAGAAGGTCAAGCTCAATGCCCTAGACCAGAGAAGAAAGTAAATAAATAACTAGAGCACATGAGTAGACAGGGATAACTTAAAATTATTAAACAATATAATGAGACAACCTGTTCCTTGTGATAATGCAGTAAAGCAACTTCTGCCAGACAAGACCAAGGAAGGCTAGTGAAAAAAGAAAAATGATAATGTTTAATCATGGTAAAACTGAATAATAAAAAAATGGCAAAAGTGAATCTGCGATAGCCAAGCCAATCAGCAGACGTGAGAGAATTATAATGTAAATGATAATGACATACAATGTTGCTTTAGGGTCCGACAATCCATCCTCCATGAGATCTCCTAGGTATTTGACTTGCCTTTTCCTGCTCCAGATAGCAAATTAAAAGCATGCATGCCACAAGCAAATACTATGTGCGTCAAATAAAAAATATTGAACCGAGAATAATTAGACGAAACACTTTCTAGATGCCAAATATATCGCAAATTAAAAAAAAAAAAATATCAGGATCCTAAAGATAAATGTGAATTATTCAGAGAGACCAGAACAATGCATTTTCAGAATGTGATTACTGCAAGAAGGCCGGCCATTTCGACGAATACAAAATCATCAAATTATAATACAGAAACAGAATATAATAATAAAAACACAACTATACTCAAGTATAATCCAATGTCATTACACTACAAAATCATCAAATTATAATACCGAAAAATAATATAAAAATAAAAACACAACTATACTCAAGTATAATCCAATGTCATTACACGCAATACATGAAAAACAAAATCATACCCCATGAGAATTAATTACTTCACTAATTTTCATCTTTTCAAAAGATACTAGGCACATTGAAGGTATGTTATGTATTTGTGATGCAGCATAGAAAATAACTACTTTTCCAAAAGATACTTGGCACATTGGAGGTATGTTATGTATTTGTGATGCAGCATAGAATATTTACTTTTTAAAAGATACTTGGCGCATTGAAGGTATATTATGTATTTGTGATGCAGCATAGAAAATATCTACTTTTCAGAGCAATAAGCCAAAGGTTGAAAAGGGGAGCAGGGAGTGGGGTACTTTTTCCATGAATAGGATCGATAACTTGAAAATGATTAAATATTGAAAGGCAAAAAAGCATTTCCTATCATTTGAGCACCATATAGAGCAGTATATAAAATAATGAAACACAATGCAAAATAATGAACAATTACCATGAGAACTCTAGTGCATCTTTCAGTGCGATTCCGATTCCCCCATGAGAGCAATGGGGCTCTGGTTTTCCTTCTCATGTTTCAATCATCAATTTGAAAACAACACCATAAAAAAAGAGTGAATCCCAAGATAAGTACGAAGAATATGATAATGAGCATTTGTTTTTTTGCTCATGTAGCCTTGTGACAAAAAGTAAAACTCCACAAAAATATGAAGCACAATAAAACAAACTACCTTAAGAGTTTGTGATACACCATCTCTTTGTACCCCTTAAACTGTCTCAGTTTCATTTTTATTTTCCTTTTCCTTTTTAAAAAGCGAACTTACAATATTAAAACACCGATGAAACGAACACCGATATTAGTGAAAAGTATTTTGAATACATACATTTGTGCGTGAATGGCTGTGCTTTCTTTTTTTTTCGGGTGAATGAGTGCATGAGCGCACGCGCATGCATGCGTGTGTGTGTAAGAGAGAGAGAGAATCCACCCATTGTATAGACTATGATAGATTTGTGTTCTGAATACAACACATCTTACTCACAACAGTATATCAAGCTTGAGGAAATAATGATCATGTACGAGTTAAGTTGGAAAATGGTTAAGATCGACAACCACACTAAGGCTGCAATTAGATATGTTTTCATTTGGAAAAAAAAAATCCCTCTAGTAAAAAGACTCGCTTTCCAAAAATATCCAGCTCACCCTAAAAAGAACTTTTACATTTTATATTAACTGAGTAATAATTAAATTTTTTATTGCACAGTATAATAGTTGTTAATAAAACAAATTACTAAATACCAAATGATATATGATAGTTACATAAAAATAAAATAATATATTGTAAAAACTTTTTGTTCCAGTTATTTATTCTAAAACTAATATTATATTTTTTATTTGATTCATATGCATTCAATCGTTTGTTTTTTCAAGCAAATAATCGTATTCAAGCTCATTTATTTAATGAAATTCGAGTTTGTTCGTGTTTGAATAATTTAAAAAACAAACTTTTTAATTATGATTGAATAACTAAAAATTATTCGTACTAAAAAAAAATCAAATAAAAAATATTTGTATGTTTTAAATTTTTAATGAATATAAAATTACAAAAATAAAATACATCATATTAAATTAATTTTTGCAAACATTATTGAACATTCGCAAACAAGGTTTTGTTCATTCAATTATTAGACGAACTTAATTTTCTATTTGAACTCTACTCGATTAACAAACGAACGAGCTCTTATCGAACACGAACAGACTTTTGTTCACGGAAATTTAACAGCCTCCTCCATCCTCCATACATTTGATTTTGAGAATACTATGGGTGTGTTTGACACGTATAATAAGCTAGCTTATAGCTTATTTGGTTAGCTTATAAGCTTTCTGTATCAAATAAGCCTCGTTTGGTAGGACAAGCTTATTTAAAAAGCTCGACCTTATTTGATAAGCTTGTTTAGGTAGCGTTTCAAAATAAGCTAGTTGACTTTTTTATTTCAGCTAGCTTATAAGATAGTTTTACCAAACACTTTTATCATATAAGCTAGCTTTTCAGCTATAAATCATAAGTTATAAGCTATAAGATAAGCTTATCAGCTACCAGCTAGCTTATAAGCTATCAGCTAGCTTATCAGCTAGGTTTACCAAACACAACCTATATTCATTTGTTTCTGATAAGTGAACAATGCCAAAACACCATACTCACAATCCATCTATCTTCTCACCTACAAATACTCTACGTAACCTCTCAACGCAAGAATAAAAAAGAACCAATTCAATTGAGTAAAAGTTACTGCTGAACAACACATGGAAACCCATTCCTTAACCAAGTTGTTTCATCATTTCCTACAAATAAGACACACTTTTCATATAAAAAAAAAAAGACAAATACTGCCTACATATACCTTATCAATCACCTTAACAAGAAAATTAGTTTTCAATCATTGTGATGCTCGAAAATTCATACAACTCCAATAAAAACTTTAACCAATTTTCAAACATGTTATAGCTCGAGAATTCAAATACAAATAAAAAATGTAACACAAATTAACTAGAGTTTTGGAAAAATCAAAAGAACTATTTAACATATTGCCTTGGCAATGGGAAACACAAACAAACCAACCTCCTCTAGAGAAACAGTGGAGTGGGGATGCTTGAAAATAATGGGGTGGGATGGTAAGTGTAAATCAAAATCTGTCTCATCAAAAAATGAGTCCTTGTAACTTCCAGATTTCAAAAAATGACTTAACAATCCTAGTCATTAAAATTCAATGGCAAAGTATTTTTATAAAAAAAAAAACGATTTTAAAACAGTAAAACAAAAAATTATTTAGTCATATAGTCACTTTACCAATATAAAGAAGCACCTTTAGTTGATATCCAACAATATCGCCCTAATTGTGAGATAAAAACAAAACTTGTCATTTTAATGACACCGGAACAACACAAAAGTGAAAACTCATTTTTTAACCAAGCGACCTCATCATTTCCTGTCAATCAACAAGTCACGTAAAAAAAAATAAAACTATAAATACCCTATCAATCACTTCAAAAAAAAAAACCAATTTAATCATGATAGTTGGAGAACTTCATAAAAAATCAACAAAATATACCTCATTCAAATCCCAAATTGCCGGTACATATGCCACTTTGACAGCATGTTTTGCAATCATGCTCTTTCCATTGCAACCCCAATTCGGTCCCAATAATTCAGATAAATCCAATAGTCAACCCCTCTGATACACCTCGTCCCAATAACAACTACCACTAAATGGTTATTGATGAAATCTTGTGACGACTCACAACTTTTGGAAACCTCAATCTCATGGTTTAAACTAAAATATGCTTAGCTCACCTCAAACGTTATCAAAAAAAAGTCCATTTGACCTCAACAGCAACAACAATGTGTTATTTGTTCCACATACGAAAGGATCGTACGCCAAATAGCTATGTATAGTATAATGAAGACACGCCTACAACCAAAAAGAAAAATCAAGTTAACATGAGAAAAAAGTAAAAGAGAGAATTAAGTTGATTCTATTGGTAGAAAGACTAGACACTTTGAATTAACAAGTGATTTCATAAACAATATCTTATACACTTGCAAGATTACAAAAAAATAAATAAATAAAATAAAAAAATCTTGACTCTAAGAAAAATTAACAAAATAAGAACAAGAAATATCATATTCAAGAACATTAAGTTTGAAAATTAACAATAAAAAAAATATTGTCATAATAATACATTGTTATACATGTAAATGTAAAATGGTTGACGTAGACTAATTAATGGACAGATGGGCTCGGTGGTGATTCCATATAAACTAGTTATCTTAAAATTTTGTGTATTTGAAGAGACCTTGCACCATCAATGATATCTTGTACCGAGAGCTCAGGGATGTTTCTAGACATCTTCAAAGCCCAAATACGGTATCTTAACTCAATACATACAGTGAATGCATGATGAACACAATAACCTACACAAAAAGTAAGGACATGAGCCTCATTTATTTTTGAACAATTGTTTTAAAATTTTTAAACAAAGTTTGAAGGTGAGTATTTTTTTGTGTAAAAACTTTAAAACCATTGTTAAAAAATAAATGAGGCTCATGTCCTTACTTTTTTTTGTAGGTTATTTTGTTCACCATGCATCCACTGTATGTATTGAGTTAATATATTGCATTTGGGCCTTGAAAATGTCCAGAAACATAATCGAGCTCTCGGTACAAGATACAATTGATGGTGCAAGGACTCTTCAAATACACAAAATTTTAAGATGACTAGTTTACATGGGAGTCACCACCGATGCGATCTGTCAATTCATTGATCTACGTCAACCATTTCACATGTACAACAATATACTACTCCAATATCATCTTTTTTTTTTATTGTTAATTTTCAAACTTAATGTTCTTGAATATGAGATTTCTTGTTCTCAAAACGTTAATTTTTCTTTGAGTCAAGATTTTTTTTATTTTATTTATTGTTTGTAATCCAGCAAGTATATAACAAATTGTTATAAAATCATTTCTTATGTCAAAGTGTTTAATTTTTCTACTAATACAATCAACATTACTTCTCTCATTTACTTCATTTACTTCTCTCATTTAACTTGATTTTTCTTTTTTGGTTGTAGGCGTATCCTCATTATACTATACAGAGCTATTTGACGTACATCCTTCCGTCGTATCTGGAACAAATAGCACATTGTTGTTGCAATTGAGGTCAAATGGACCTTTTCTAATAGCGTTTGAGATGAGCTACACATGTTTTAGTCTAAACTATGAGACTGAGGTTTACAAGGGTTGTGAGTGGCCACAAAATTTCATCAATAACCATTTAGTAGTTGTTGGGACAGGGAGTATCGGAGGAGTTGACTACTGGATTTATCTGAACAATTGGGGACCGAATTGAGGTCGCAATAGAAAGGGCATGATTGCAAAACATGCCGTCAAGGTGGCATATGTACCGACAATTCGGGATTTGGATGAGATATATTTTTTTTTATAATTTCTTATGATGTTTTTTCAAACTATATCATAATTAAATTAGTTTTATTGTTAAAGTGATTGATAAGGTATTTATAGTTGTCTTATTCTATCTTTTTCTATCTTTTTTTAGTGGCGTGTTTGAGTTGCAGGAAATGATGAGACCGCTTGGTTAAAGAATGAGTTTCCACTTTTGTGTTTGAACAAGATTAAAATGGTTGAGGCAAGTTTCGTTTTTATTGTTGCATCTCACAATTAGGGCGATATTGTTGGATATCAACTAAAAGTGTTTTTTATATTCGAAAAGTAACTATATAACCAAATAATTTTTTGTTTTACTATTTTAAAACCTCTTTTTTCTAGTGTACACATTTTTTTCAATAAGATGCTTCAAATTTACCAAAATACTTTGCAATTAAATTTCAATGGCTAGGATTGGTAAGTCAATTTTATTTTTGAAATCTAGAAGTTACAAGGACTCATATTTTTAGGAGGCAGATTTTGATTTACACCTAACATCCCCACCCCACTATTTTCAAGCAACCCCACCTCACCCCACCCCACTGTTTTTCTGTTTTTCTGTTTTTCTGGAGGAGGTTAGTTAGTTTGTGTTTTGCATCACACCTAACATCCCCACCCCACTATTTTCAAGCAACCCCACCTCACCCCACCCCACTGTTTTTCTGTTTTTCTGTTTTTCTGGAGGAGGTTAGTTAGTTTGTGTTTTGCATCGTCAAGGCAATATGTTAAATAATTCTTTTGATTTTTGCAAAACTCTAGTTAATTTGTGTTACAGTTTTTATTTGTGTTTAAATTCTCGAGCTATAACATGACTGAAAATTGGTTACAGTTTTTATTGGAGTTGTATGAATTTTCGAGCATAACATGATTGAAAATTGGTTTTCTTGTTAAGGTGATTGATAGGGTATATGTAGACAGTAGTTGTCTTCTTTCTTTTATTCTAAGATGATATTGAAAAGTGTGTCTTATTTGCAGGAAATGATGATACAGCTTTGTTAAAGAATGGGTTTCCATATGTGTTGTTCAAGGGAGTAATATGTAGATGATTACTTCTAATTTTTTGTAAGTAGAGTAATTAATTACTTTTAATTTCTTGTGAGAAGATATATGGATTGTGAGTATATTTTGAACAAGTTTAGTAAACACATCAAGATTCTCATCAATATCTTTCGAAAGATCAAGCTTAAACAAGAAAAATTTTTCAAGCAAGAACAATTTACTCGGCAAAAAAGTTTCAGTATTTAATTCTTCTAAATTTTTCATACAGATCTTTAGCAGAATCAAGTTTACCAACTTTCCTAAGCACAAAGTCAGATAAATTCATTATAATTGACGAATAAGCAAATTGATCCATTTCAGCAATTTTATCTTTAGGCTCATCGGGTGAAAAATAGTCTTCAACGGCTTTAAACACCCTCTGTTGAATTAAAATCCCTCTCATTTTTTGTTGCCAAATTGAAAAATCAAATTTCCCGTCAAACGAGGCCACATTAAAAGCTGGAAACGAAGTCATTTTCACAGAAAACACAGCAGATTCTAATTAAAAACAGCAACACAAATTTCAGCAATTAAAACACTCAGATTTAAGCACAAATTAGATTTTTCAGCACGTAAAATCACAGAGATTTCAGCCAGATTAATATTCAGCTCAATGAACACGCAATTTTCAGCACAATCAATTTCGAGCAGCAAAAAAATGATGCAGAAAGACTCGAAAAAATAACAGAAATTCAGCACCAAGCAAATTTCACCGAAATTAGCACAAAACGGCAAAAAATGCGCAATTTAAAGCTAGAACTAATGAGAATAGCCATAGGCAAGGATAAGCACAGTTAACACATAACACATGGACTGTCTAACATAGTGTTCTAGCAGCTAATTTTCGAACAAGCAATCCCCGACTAGAGGCTACAACTACAAAAGCAGTAAAAGTCAAGTTCAAGCCAATATACCAGAGCGAGCCCTACGTGTTAGGTGCTCGACTTACCAACGCGGTGGCGGGACGGCTCACGCTCACTGTTGTGTGGCCGTCCTGTTTCCACCGCTTGACTCATTGGCAATGAAAGCTCGTTTCTTGGCTCGTCTGACCGCAATGGACGCTTTCGAGGCCCTGCTGGGGTGCTGCTCGTACACCAGGCTCCCCAGAGGTTTGTTCTCTTTTGCTTCGGGCTGGTCCAAGTCCATCTCTAACAGACCCGTTTTCAGCCCGATTCAACCTAAACGCAAACACACATATAATGGTGAATAACAGCAAGCAAAAGGGGGGAAAAATACACAAAGTAAAATGCTGGAAAAAGGGAAGATAAAAGAGAATGGAAAGAAGAAAGGAACGAAACACCCCCTTTGACCGGAATCTGGCCGGATAATGAAGACACGAAGTCTACCGGCTCAGATCGTCTTTCTTTCCGGCACCCTCTGTAAGTCTCGGCTCGGTGGTGGTCAACGACAATCCCCGGGCTGCACGTCACCTAAGCTCACGTCTCAGAAAGAGACTCGCCTGGAAGCCCAACGGGCCCTTGCCGGCGATTAGAGCGGTGCGACGGTACAGAGGCGGCGAGACGGCAGCACTCCGACGGCTCTCACGGTGTCTCTCACAGCGGCTCTCACGGGGAGGTCACAAAGAAACAGCGGCTCTCACACACTCCACTCTAAAGAGGTCACGAAGAACAAAGGGAGTTTTCACTCGCAGAGAGAAAGAGAACGGGCGCAGCAGCGAGGGAGGAGAGTGAGATTAGGTTCTGATTAGGGCAAGAGTGAGGGAAGAGTTTATATGGTGTGTAATGGAGGGTTGCGATTTAATTCTCAAATCCAACGGCTCTAATATATATTACAATAATAACTTTTCAAAACATTCATTAAACAAACCTTCATTAAAAACATCCAACGACTCTTGGACTCATTTGTTATCAATAAAAGAAAATAAATAAAAAGAAAATAATCAAAATCGAGCATGTCCTGTAACTGTAATAAGGGCGTAAAATTAGAAACAAATTTAGCATTAGTGACTTAATATTAAAGAGTGTTATTAATGTAAAAAAAAGATAGAAATTTTATAAATAACTAAAAATCAAATAATTACAGCTAGTTACATTTTTTTATTTTTTTTGTTTTTGCAGATTCATTTGTGTAGAGACGAGAGAAATATTCTAGTTATTTACAGGTTTCATCTTTCGTTTCGGAGATAACTTGTGTGGCAACAACGGTGGGTTGGCTGGAACTCGGAAGCCGAGGATAAATTATTAAAGTTATTTGTTGTAGTCATGTGAAGTTTTGCTTATGTTTTGTTATTTGGTAGCCCCGTGTTTGAGAAATTTAGTCTCCAATATTAAAGTACTTAGTCTCCTACATAGATTGTTAATTTGTATGTTAGGTCGTCGCCCTTCGTGTAATTCCAAGTGGATATGTAATGTGTCCAAACTCACTAGTTTTATTTATTTTTATAATATTATAGGAAAAAAAATAAATCGTAACACCACAGTGAAAAATTATCTTTCCCCACTAATTGTTTCAAAAAAGTTAAGCACTTCCATATGTTTAGCTTCAAATTCGGTGATGATCGATGGTTAGATACTACACCTGACAGCCAATGATCAAAACAATTCAGTTTCTACATAGGATGATAATTCTATTATAGCTTATGTCCTCGTCTTCGTCCTGTCCAAGGTTCGAAGTATGGAAAATGGCCAACATCAAATCCAGTAGTTGGGTGTGGAAATTCTTCATCATCAGGACATATGCCACAACCAAGTTTTCTTTTTTGGTCTGCAAAAGATACAAATACAAAAAATATGAACTCTAAGATAAAAACGTTCAAATTGGAACATATAATAATTCAAGTGCAACATTTTTCTAAGGTGAATGAAAGAAAGCCTGTATCAAGCCACAACGTATCGTTAAGAACCATATAAATTGTAACATTACTTACTACCCTAACTCTGGTATCAGAAATGGAAGTACAAATAACGCGATTTTCACATGCATAAATAATCAATGGTTAGGATAACTCAACAAATTCAATTTATAGAGATGATCTTGCAACAAGAAAACAATCATTACAATAGGCAGTTCATTAGCGGCATTTGCCCATATATACAGAAGTCATCGGATCTTCAAACAAGGTATAGAGATCCACACAAATACTCGTGTTGTGAGTTCATGGACAAATTACAGCACATTAACCAACAACACCCGATAGGTAAGACAATATAAATGCGCCATATATTCACAACACGAATTACAAAGCAGATAACGATGTTAGGAGGATTACCAGGATCATCATTAGGTTTAATGATGAAACAATGAGTGGGATGAAATTTCAGACCACAGCAAAAAATCTCAGCGAAAAACAATTGCGGGGACAAATCGGCACAATCAACATTTCTGGGCACAGCCTTGAAGAAGATGTGAGTATATGATCCTGGCACTGAGTATTGAATCGGTGAGACGATTTTACCATTTTTTTTCACCATTTGCAGAAGGTGAAACTCAATGCCCTAGACAACAGGAGAAAGTAAATAAATAACTAGAGCACATGAGTTGATAGAGATAACTTAAATTTATTAAATAAAAAATGAGAAAACCTGTTCCTTGTGATAAAGCATTAAAGCAGCATCTGCCATACAAGACCAAGGATGGCTAGTGAACAAAGAAGAATGATAACGTTATAATCATGATAAATAAATAATAATAAAAAAAAAAGCAAAAGTGAATCTGCAATAGCCAAGCCAAATTATAATGTAAATGACAATGACATACAATGTTACTTCGGAAGACATAGGGTTTGGCTTTCCTTCCTTCATGAGGCATTCTAGGAATTCGATTTCCCTTTTCCTGCTCCAGATAGCAAATTAAAAGCATGCATGCCAACAAGAAAATAATAATGTGCGTCAAATAAAAAATATTGAACAGAAAATAACTAGACGTTGTAAATTATACACAGACAAAATTGATGATGCTGGATTTATAAATCCCTAATAATGAAGTATGTTACATCTCTGAATGTTAATACTAACTCTAAGGGCGGTCCCGAGCCATTAGACATATCACCATGGAAAAGCTGGAACTCTAACCTTTTGTTAGGATTTGAGTTTGACGAGTTTACTGAGAGAGAGAGAGAGAGAGAGAGAGAGATAGAGAGAGAGAGCTTATGTATTGTGTTCTCAATAATGCCAATCACATAAGAAACACTTTCTAGATCTAGATGCCAAATATGTCGTAAATTTAAAAAAAAAAAAATTATCAGGATCCAAAAGATAATGTGACTTATTCAGATGACCAGAACAATGCATTTTCGGAATGTCAATGTTTCATAACTACTGCAAGAAGGCCGGCCTTTTCTACGAATACAAAATCATCAAATAATAATACAGAAACATAATATAATAATGAAAAACACAACTATACTTACGAATAATCCAATGTCACGCAATACATGAAAAACAAAATCATACCCCATGAAAATAAATACTTTATGAATTTTCATCTTTTCAAAGATACTTGGCACATAAGGTATCTTATATATTTGCAATGCCACATAGAAAACATCTACTTTTCAGTGCAATGAGCCAAAGGTTGAAAAAAAAAAGGGGGG
>CACSLK010031421.1:4050340-4064604 GCA_902706635.1 Striga hermonthica | reverse complement strand
AGAATAATACCTCCTAAAAAGAGAGTAAAAGTAATGTTAATTAAGACTTTAAGAGGAATTTTAAGAGACTTTATCATTGACCGAGTCGAACTGGGGCTTTTTCGGTTATAATTGATGCTGGAGTGGTCTAGCTACCTGTACAAGTAAAATTGCATAATCCTTCAAATGTCTTCACAGTAAAAGCCACGTGTTGCTTTCTTGTTGGCCATCTTAGTACGGTATTGACAATATATACATAAAAAGAAGGTGTATTTGTACTGCATTTGGATGATACATATAAGTTTTGCACCAACTTAATGGTTCCACTCTTTAGTGGGACAACTTGGAAAATTCTAAAAACCATTTTATGGTGAATGAGAAATTAAAATTAAGTGTTATATATTGAACAATTGAATTTAAGTAATTCAAATGTCGTAGTGTTCACAAAATATTCAAGTTTGACTAATATTTGGACAAACTAAACGGGTCATAATCATGCATTGAGTATGCTAGATATGTAGAAGGCTCGTTGGGGACAAACAGGAAATAACGGAACTAAATTTCAAGTCCGAACGAACGCGCACGAGCTTTCAGAGCGCAGCTGCGTGCCAAGCCCCGTCGCGGACATGACACTCTGCGCACAAGACCCGTCGCCGGCTCGCGATTGGCGCGGGCGCGAAAGTCTTCTTCGCCCGGAGCTTAATCTTCTTCTTGAAAGAAATTTTTTCATTTAGATTATTTATTTATTTATTTTTTCCATGGAGTGCCTCAACTAAAAACTTCCGACCAATTTACTGGGATAGTTCTCATACAGCAATTTAAAATCGTCAATAACTTCTCACTGACTTAATCAATAAATTTCATCAAAAAGAAGTAATTCTACGAGTCAGGTAAGTCGGGTGAGGTGGGGGAGCAAACATTTTCTGGTCAGGCCGAGAGACCAGAAATACAAGAATCAAACAGAGACACTCAAACAGAAACTTATAGATATCTTCAATGTAGAATCAAACTTACTACCGACGAGTGACAAGATTTTGGGAAGGTGAATTTAACCTAATCGAGCTCCCTTTGAACCTTTATGCCCATGGAATTAGCAGTGCCAATAATGGACTTGGAGATGGACTCGAGGGACATGTACTGGCAGTAGGGATCGCTCTGCTTAATCTTCGCGATCTCGTAAACATGCTTGAGGGTGATGGTGGAGGCCGTCACGTGACCAGGCCTGCTGCTCCCGCTCTCAATTCCTGCCGCCTTCTTAAGGTACCAGGTCACGGACGGCGACTTGACGGTGAATTCGAAGGTGTTGTCAGTGAATGCAGTTAAGGTGACAGCCATCGGGGTCTCGGGCTTGTATTTTTGGGTCCGGGCGTTGAAGTCCTTGCAGAAAGCCATCAAATTTAGCCGGTACGAACCCAGAGCAGGACCCACTGGAGGCGCCGGCTTGGCTCCACCGGCGGGGACGGTGAGCCGGATGGTCGCCGCCACAGGGCGTCGAGTCAGGATCTCTTTGAGCGTCGCCATATTCAGTTCTGGGGGAGAAAGGGATTCTTGGCCAACCGGCCGGGCATTGTTATACGACAAACATTGCCAAATGAAACATCTATTGTTGATACGAAATGAATCTAGAAGGCAAGAAATGCAGCAAAGCTCTTTGAAAATCGGGTATTAAACGGTTAGAAAGCAAACAACAAACTAAACAACAATTATCTTGTATCTACATGAAAGCTTCAAGCAAAATGAAAATGTCAATCAAACATACATAACTCAATCCCACAGCAAATTATACATACAGAATTCCAAACCCAAATAAAGTAATAATATTTACTGAAGAACCATGAGCAGAAACTAAATACTTCCCCAAAAGGGAATAATCAAAAGAGCTCAAGGCTCCACAATTCAGACCACAAACAAAGAACAATCTTCCCTTAAATAAAATCGAAAATAGCTATTAATAGAAAGGCCCTTTTGAGTCCTAACCTCTGCGCATTCGAAATGCAATATAGAACAGGGAGATGCTTCGGTCCCGTTACATAACCATTCCGTCGGGATTTATAACTGTTAAATCAACTATCACAATGGTTACATGATGATCTAACGGTTAAACACCCCGACGGAATGTTTCCATAAGGGGACCGTAGCATTTCCCTATACAACAACTACCACTCCATGAAAACATGAGCAGAGCTGCAGAAGTGCTAATTTTCAAAATGGGCTGCAGCTAAAAAAAGTCTCGAAATTTGGGAAGAAAAACAAAATCGAACAGTTAATTCTTCCCCTCGAAGCTCAGTGTCAGACAAATCCGACCAATAAACAGCGAAATCAGGAAAAGGAGAGATTCTTACCGGCGCGGAGGAAGGCGCGGTGGTAGGAACCGGCGCAGAGGAGGGCGCGGTGGTAAGAACCGGCGCGGAGGAGGGCGCGGTGGTGGGAACCGTCGCCAAGGGAACCCTCGCAAATTTTCTTTTCTAATGAACTTGTAATCTGAAATTAAAAAGGCACTACCCCCAGTGTTTTAATAATGTGTCGCGCTTTGGTCTTTATACTCCGTATTGTAAATAACGTTGCGTGTTGCGTAAGTTATTTGGATATAATTTTATATATATATATATATATATATATATATTTAGAAATATTAACTCGATGGTTGATTACAAAAATTATCATTATATTTGAATGACTCAAAAGATAACATATAAAGATTATTTCTCACAAATGTTTAATGTAAATATCATCATAATATAAATATTTAAATAATAAATCGAATATACTAAAAAGTAAAAATAAACAACGAAAATATATGAGGTACGTCATAGCATAAATTTTAAGTATATACATTTTATTTCTTATTTAAATTAATTTTATTTAACTACAACTTAATTTTAACCATTAGATATAAACTTTTTATTCTTTTTTAAATGTCAAATATTGAGAAATAAAATGATATAACAAAAATGGACTGATAAATATTGCACTATTCAACTTAAGACTTTGCATTTTCAAACTTTTAATTTGAAATCACTATCAAAATTTTAATTTTTAGTTGTCATTTGTAAATATGATTTGATCCCTTAAAAATACGAGTTTTTGGATATTTTATTGTTCAAATGTCGTTGCAAAAATATAGCGTAATGTAGCGCACAATAACGTGAAATAACGTAAGAAAGCGTGTCATTTCAACATTTCGTGTAAGCTTTTCGGGAAAAACGCTAAATATAAAAGGTTACGTCGCGTTTTTCCGAAAAAAAACTATATAGCGAGCTATTTAAAACAATGACTACCCCTAATACAGGAGTATATAATAAAACCAATAATAAATTAAAATGAATTTTATATATTGTAAATATATGTTTAATTATGTTTACTAAGCATTATAAGTTAAAGAAATAATATAATGAATGAATATTCAAACATTATTATCGAATATTTTAGTATTACATATTTGTATACTAAAATTTCCAAATTTGAATCCCCTCTATATATAATTTCCGAATGCGCTAAGCCTACGTGGCTACTTTTGGTGCTTCGGAATCCTACTTGACAAAGAATCATGATTCGTAATTAGGTTTGGACAAGTAATATTGATATATTAACACTACAAGAAAATGATGTAATTCCAACGGAAATTTATTATAATAGAATGATTCCAACGGCAATTCCAACGGATATTTCATCACTATTATTTTCGTTGGAATTTTTCAATGGATTCCAACGGAAATTCCAACAGAAATATTCCGTTGGAATGAGTTTTCCATTGGAATTTCCGTTGGATTTTGACGATTCCAACGGTGGATTTTCCAACAGGGGTGGAAATAAAAATTCCAACGGAAATTGCATATTCCAACGGAAATTCCTACGGTAAAAAGCCGTTGGAAATATAGCCGTTGGAATCACCAAATTCCATCTAAAATTCCAATGAAAAATACATTCCAACGGAACGTTTCCGTTGGAATTTCCGCTGGAACCATTCCAACGGAAGCTATAACATTGGAATATCCGTTGGAATTTCCATTGAAATATATTACCATAGGATTTTCCGTTGGAATATAACATTTTTTTTGTAGTGTAATAATTAATAATTTAGTTTCAGACATTCCATAAATATTATTTAGCTAACTTAGGTATTTTAATATCACTTGTACTAATATAACATTTTAATTCTTTATAATTTTACATAGTGAGACACTAAGTGACTAATATATCCCTGACTTTTGATTTGTTTCCTAGCTATTGAATTATATATGTATGTATTTTAAAAATTGATAACTTTTGTTTTTCTTATCGGTTATATATATATAATATATCAAATTAATTATCTTTCCATGATTTTCGATTTGACATCCATATTATATATATAAAATAAATAAATTATATTTATCTTTATAATGATAAAAAATAATAATATTTATTAAAATTTATTAGAAAATAAAATTATTTCTCAGTTGATATATTTATATTTAATGCAGTTATATGTTGTAAGTTAAAAATTATTATAATATAACACAAGTAAGCCACACAAATAAAAAGTGTCATACTAAATATATAATAATATGTATATTTTTATAAAAGGTATTTATATTTTCAACTACATTTTTCATTAATTTTAAATTTTAAGGAAAAAATTAGCAAGTACCTGTGTAATATACGGGCGTTGTACTAGTTTTCATTATATAAAAAAAATAAATTGCTTCATTTGAAACCCCATACAAAAGTGAAATTTCGTTTTAATATGATGATATACCTCTATTTATTTGTTTGTTTTCAAAAGAAAAAAAAAAACCCGAATTACTGCCATTTTAACGTCTCCCCTGTATATAATTGCGAGCTTAAGTGACAGTCTCACATGTTTCGGAATCCTATTTGGCGAAAAACATGCTTCATAGTTTGGTTTTGATAAAAAATAATATTATTCTAAATCAATAATTTTATGTTCGGACATTCCAAAAATATTAAAAAAACTAACTTGGTAATTTTATAATAGTTTGACTAATATAACCCTTAAGTTAGAACCTTTGGTAATGGAATTGATTGACTAATATAACCTTGATTTGCCTTGGAAGCTCTAAATCGGCTTATTAATTTCTATGAAAACCTCAAATTAGCCGAATAAATACATATATTTAATTTTAAACAATTATTGTTATTATTATTTAATTTTACAAATAATTTTCTTAACAAATACTACACGACTATTGTACTAGTAAATATTGAATACACAAAAAAGGCAAGTAATTATTTTTTTCTTGGAATATTCATACATGGATGGTTCCTAATATAGAACTAAATGCTAACAAATTTGTGTCTTTTTATTACACACACATTGTCTTCTGTGATTGGATCAAACTTCTTGCACTATCGCCGCCATTGAAGACCAAAAAATTTGAGGTTTTTCATTATCAGCTCTCCTAATTTTGTCTTGATTTCATAGTATGATGTTATTTTGTGCCCGCACGTCAGATATGTTTTTCTACTGTATTTTTCTGTCTTAATTTTTATTCTTTTTTTGCTTTATTTTTTTCAATCAACATTTGGGTTTTGATTACTCTGTACAAAAAATAAATAAATAAATAAATAAATAAATAAAAAAAATCATGTTAGTTGTGTATGAAGAAGATTAATTATATAACCCACACTATCAATGCAATAACAAATTCAATGATACTGTCTGTGCATGATTGGTTCACTGATTATTGTTTCCTTTCTGCAGATAATTCTCGCCATAAATCAAGAGAAGATAATCGATTTTGGTCGTATCTTTGTTCGAACCGAAAAAACGGGCATGGGACGACAAGTCTTAGTCATTTTCGCCGTGTTCTTGGTATTCGGAGCTTTCTACAACCTTACTACTGTGTACCTTCACCACCGAAGAGTGGGGCCCTTAAAAGTCGAGCCCGTGACACCAATGCCGTTTCACGAGCGAAAAACGAGAATCGGGAAGTCGCTTTTCCACATTGCTGTTACAGGGGAAGACTCGACTTACAGCAAATGGCAATGCCGTATTATGTACTATTGGTTTAAGAAGAAAAAGGATTTGCCGGGATCTGAAATGGGTGGGCTCACTCGAATTCTTCACTCGGGAGTTTCGGATGATTTGATGAACGAGATTCCTACTTTCGTAGTCGATCCTCTTCCTGAAGGTATGGATAAGGTGAGATTTGGATTTAGTTTTCTATATCATTTGTATAGGTTGTCTACTGTTGAATTTGTATCCTTGATTGATTGTTAAATACTAAATAGACTGTGTTGGAATATCACTTGTGAGTTATCCACGTTGGTTCTATAAGGAAAACGAGCCTATTTTATAAGCCTAGTGGGCTACTCCTCCCATCATTGGTTTTAGAAAGAAACCTTACAACGGCGCACCCTCTTATGGTGTGCGCTCACTTCCTCTTCCCCTGATTCCGATTTCTAATAGATTGAATGAAAATCGTTTGTCGATCTGAAGTATCTTAGCTGCAAGTATGTGATTTTCCTATCGACATTTGTTATCCCGATATAATTAGCGTTGCTTTTGTGAGTGATCTCGATTTATAATTAGAGTTGCTTTTGTGAGTGAAAGAATAATTCGAGAAGCTACATTCAGGGATATGTCGTCTTGAACAGACCATGGGCTTTCGTGCAGTGGCTGAAAAAAGCCGAAATTAAAGAAGAGTGAGTTCAATATGCTATCATCAGTGTGTGTGTTTTTTACGTCTCGAAAAAGGATTTTCCAAATTCTTGTTTATTTTTTCTTTACTTCTTCGTGTAGATATGTGTTAATGGCAGAACCCGATCACATATTTTTGAAACCGTTGCCAAATTTGGTGTACGAAAAATATCCTGCGGCTTACTCGTTTTTCTACATCAAACCGGTGAAGTACGCGAAAATCGTGAGGAAGTTTTTCCCCAAGAACATGGGCCCCATAGCAAATGTGGATCCTATTGGTAATTCTCCTGTTATAATCAAGAAGGTTGGTTTAAACTTTTAAACCAATAAAGTTGTTTTTCATGATTTAAAAGAGAATTTTACAACTAAGCAAATCTTTGGATCGTTCGAATACTCAGAGTCTGCTGGAAAAAATCGCGCCTACTTGGATGAATGTCTCGCTGGATATGAAAAACGACAAGGAGACTGACGAGAAGTTTGGTTGGGTGCTCGAAATGTACACTTACTTCTTTACAAAACATCCGCCTTTCTTTTCTGTTGACTAATGAGATGAGAGTTTTATGTAATTTGAATTTTGTGCTCGTCTAATAAAAGGTATGCGTATGCTGTGGCCTCTGCTCTTCACGGCGTGCAACATATTCTCCGAAAAGACTTCATGCTGCAGGTTTTATTTTCCAAACTATAGCTTAAGGATTGAATAAGGAAAAAATAATCGAATATAACAGTGACTTCAACCGAGCTTCTAACTCGAGCTGATAAACTATCAGCCTCCACTTGACAGGGAAACCGAAGGCAAATTCATTCTTCATTATACGTACGGTTGTGACTACAATTCCGAGGTAAAAAAATAAAAAAATGAAAGTAAACTTTTTTTCCCACTCCATCCAAGTGAAGCTAATCTTTGATGATATATGTCGACTATTTGGGGGCAATGTGTTAATAACTTGCACAGATTTTAAGCTTAAATATGTGATGAATTGATGACCATAGGGTGAACTGTTGATCGATGAAAAAGGCGAGTGGAGGTTTGATAAGAGAGATTACTTACACAGCCCACCACCTCGAAATCTAACTTGGCCCCCTCAAGGTGCTCCCGAAAGTGTGGTACGTGCATGAGGCTCGATTTTGTACACTATTTTTTGTTTTCTGCAAAATGTAATTTTGATCCTGGTTCGATTATTTCCATTTGCAGGCAACTCTCGTAAAGTTGATCAATGAAGCTACTGCAAACCTTCCTAATTGGGATTCATCAGAACATACATGATTTTTGGAAGTCATGAACTAAGTGTGATGAGGTTCAAGTGTACTCGTACGAATGATGGAGCTTGCGGAGGATTTTTTATTTTCCTTCTGAAATATGATAATCGGCCGCTAAATGAGTAGGCTCGGGCTTCATATTCTTTTTTAGTTGGTTTTTCTGGAGATCGACCGATCGATTTGTTTTCAGAGAATGGCATATTGTCCATTTGGAGAAGTGTATAACACATACCAAGTATTCACACTTAGTGTCATTATATGTGAAGTGATTTATGATTATAGAGCTAAAACAGTTCTAAGTTTACTTCTCCTGATTCCTGAATCTGTATTTCCTTTTTCTTTTTCAATTTGTGCAAGTTCCCACGTTCACAGTCCTCTTTCATCTTTAGCTAGCTTGAATTGGAGATGAGATTGCACTTGCCTTTTCGAAAAAACGAGTTCGTCGGCGTCATTAGTTTTTGATTTGTTTCCACTTTATTTATTATTATTCCCATATAGGAATAATAAAAATTGTGTGTGTTCCTAAAGAACACACACAATTCCCATACAACAAAAAAAGTTTGGCGTATTTGGAATCCATATTGGCGTATTTAATATTGCTGTTGGAATTTTTCGTTGGAAAAATTTGTGTTCACACTACAAAAGGATTTTTATATTATTTAGTTTGATAAGTGAATTTTATTTAATTTATTTTTTCTTTATTGGTAAATTAATTGACTTGATCAGTTCGAGAATAATACAGATATCTTAAAATATTGATCTCTTTTAATTTTTTATTTTGTTTATTTAATTTTCTTTATTTACGAATATAATAATATCTGAGTAAATAATTTTAAAATTGTCAACTCAAATTTACCTATCTGGCGACTTGATGAATCATTTCAATTGTTGAAAAATGGTAAGATAATACTGTTAATTTACGCAATCACATTATAATCACAGTATAACTTTAGAGGGATTAGTAGCATCATCAAAATCCTAGTAATTAATTTACATTATGCAATCACATGAAACTGCTCACCTGCCCACCGTGGGCAGTGCCCACTTTTTTGTCTTATATGAAAAACGTATTCTGAGAATACGTTTTTCAATTAAATTTAATTGAAAGATGTGGCATGATGCATAAGCAACTTAGTACAAAATACTTACCTTTACAAATAAATATAGGACAAATGTGATTTTATTTTCAAGAAGAAAATAAATAAAACAAGATAACCAGTAAGCAAAAATGATTGTTATGCATCTGGAACACAGAACCTTGTTTGACTAATATTCTGTCCTTAAATTCGTCATCAATCACATAACCTCCTAAAATAGTCTATTTTATTAACTGTTAAAATAAAATAGTTAATAATTGTTATGTTTTTTTTTTTACTGTGTTTTCATCTTCGAGCATGGGAGGCTGGGAACACGACGAAACAATTCAAGAGGCCGCAATTAGGGTAGTCTTTGAAGAAGCAGGCGTTCGAGGAAAGATTGTCGTTAGAATCTCATTATTCATTTACATTCATTTGACTTGTGCATTGTTCGTGTCCGAACAATCTAAGTCTAATTTATATAATCAGTCATTTCTAATTTTATTTTTCAAGAGTATTATTTGATTGATTAAGATGCTAAAGCCTCGGAGGATACAATTAGGACTTCATCGCATGACATGGTAAAATTAGGTAAAATTAGCTGATAAGTGATTTTCGAGCTTATAGCTTACTTATGACTTAAAGTTGAAAAAAGTTAGTTTATATGATAAAAAGTGTTTGGTAAAATTAACTGATAAGCTAGCTGAAATAAAAATTTCAACGAGCTTATTTGATTTCTAACTTAAAGATATGATTATGTACATATATAAGTTTTGGTTTTTTTAGAAACTTCTTTGGTTCTACTAGTTTAAGAGCAAAACCCATCAAGATGAATTCAACCCGGAAGGGTGTTCTGGAGCTGCAATGTTTGCCATGTCTGCGGAGGAAGAACTCGAGTCGTGGCCTGAGCAAAGCACACGAAACAGAAAATGGCTAACCGTAACAGAAGCAGCTGACAGCTATCGGTACCCGTGGACTAGAGCTCTTATCGAAGGCTTCGCCACGTGGCGTTATGAATCGACCGATACCGAGAGAAAGTGAGGCCAAGCTTGTAAGAAAAAACTTGTCCTGTCTGAACATAGTTTCATGTGGTTGGTTATAGATATGTTACCATTTGTCTATAGTCTCATTTAGTTTATTAACAAGATGTGAAGATGCTAATCTTGTTTGTAATTTAAAATAATCAAATTGTTGAGATAGTTCCAAAGAAAGCTGTCGCAGTTTTGTTGACTCTCGTGTTCCAAACAAAATTGGCTTTATGAAAAATCTCAGGCAGAAATGAAAAATCCTATGAGATTTCATGGCGTAACTGAGTATGAAAAAAATTCTTAATTTATTCTTATCAATTAAGATTTATGTAATTGAAATATGAAATGTTGTAAAATTTATTTTTAGAAACTTTGACCAAATAAATAAATAAGTTGACTTTCTATGTTTAGACTATTTAAAACAATGGATAAGAACCATAATAAAATCTAAAGATAAGGCTTTTCAAATTTTCAAAGATAAGGGTAAGAGCCATAATAATCGAACTTCAAAACAAATTAATTAAAAAATTGATATTTGAGTCAATCCAACAATTGATAGAAATTATAACAGAAAATCAAATATTTTAAGACCACATTAGAATTGCATTTATGAAAATTCCACACCAATTTTATCATAAAGTTTCCACATTAATTAAATTTCTAAACAAATAAATCAATAATTTATAATACAGTTCATGTACACTTATATTATCATAATTTAAACAAGACGTGTACATTACCTCGGTTATCATAATTGAAGCAAGTTTAAACAACATAATTAGTATAAGAGTCCTTAATATTTGACATTAAACAATATAATAATATAGTTTATCATGCTATAGTACTAACATAAATTGAGTTAATGAGGAAACACGTGTAATGGGCAAGTTAAAACACGTTATAAAATCTAAAACTCAATCAATTGATTAATTATCTCAATCATTTTAACGTATCTTATCATCAAATCACAATTATTCAAAAAACTTAAAATGACGTTTAATTATGACACATGTGTACTAATTGGTCATCTTTCTACACGGATAAAAAATCTTAACGACTTAACTAATTAATTATTTTTCAAATCATTTGGACTTATCTTATAATCAAAACACAATTTGTTCAAATTCTTATTTTAAATTAATCCAAACATAAATGTACGAATCACAATATATGTGATCGATTTGTTTAGAAACATTCATTTTCTGCAGGTAAAAAAAAAATAAAAAAAAAATAAAGAGACGACCGACACGACATAGAGAATTGGTCGGGGAAGGAGAGGAAAAAATGAAATGAAAACCCTGAAAATCCGGACTTATGGCCTGATGTTTGTTTAATTAGTGTTGATGTTATGGAACATAGTCCAATACTTGATATATTTTATGGAAAATGCTACAAGTATATAATAAATGTACATATAGGTGTACATAATACTCATATGGAATGGGGCCCACTTGATTTTTTTATTTTTGGTGGGTCTCACTCAATATGAGTGTTATTTACGCGCGTATGTACAATATTATGTACCTATAATATTTCTTTTATTTTATATCCAATTAAACAAATGTTATTGTAGTTGATTATTATTATTATTATTATTATTATTATTATTATTATTATTATTATTATTATTATTATTATTATTATTATTATTATAATTAGCAGGCATGTCTTTTCAATTTTATTATGGCTATATAAAAATTACATTCGAAAAAGCACATAAATTATAATTTTCTCGTGCATCGCACGAGAATTACTAGTATATATAAAAAAAAATCATTTCATTTTTTTCTCCACATTTCCACTAACATAATTATAATATTATCATATATCTTACAGTAAAAATATTTTTATCCACTCATTATCTAACTACTATCCACTTTAATGAATATTTTATATTGAATTAAAATTAAAATCCCTCCAAATAGTGATTATGGTTCCTCTCCAAAATTATGAGGATTTGGAGAAGAAGAAAAATGTAAATAGATAAAATTACATTTTTGCCTTTAATGTTTAGATTATTTAATAATAATCATTTATATCATTAAAGGAAAAAAAGTCGATTTAACATTATTTTTCCTTTTTTTTATATGTAACAAAACACCCTCCCGATGTAGGGAAGCGTGAATGAATGGGAAGGATAAAACGAGATACTCTCTCGATAAAACACAAAACTCAATTATCAGAAATCTTTTTCAAATTCAACCAACTGACTACGGTAGGGATGATATAAATATATAGAATCCTACTTGTCTTGCCTAACAAGCTAGGCTAGATATTTATTACTTATTAATCATAATAAAATAACTAAGGTAATAAAATAAAAGGAACAATAACAATAGGAAATAAATAATCTAAATACGAAGCCTATCATATTTATTTAGAAATGAAATCGCGGTCTCGTCTCCATCATCCTCCCCCGGTTGAGAAGGAATCGGCCGTGGAACCGATCTTGTCTCCATCAAAGTCAAAGGAATACAAAGGGGTCAAATGCGATACGTGAAAAACATCCGACGAAGGCACATGAGAAGGTAAGTGGAGACGGAAGGTATCCGGCGAGAGTCTATCGACGAGCTCGTAGGGGTCTATCCAACCATCCGGCATGGATTCAGCCCACACAAAATCTCCCACTTCAAAAACCAATGATCGATCATCCAACAACCCACAGAACTCCGCACATGGCCCGGAGCGAGAAAGGAATAATGTCGGTGACCTTCGTGACAAAGGGAACCCACGGGGAGCCAACGGGTGTAAAACAATGCAGACGCTCTCATGTAAAAACTCATAGGTGTTAAGTCGGCCATCGTGAAGCACAGACCTATCAAACTACCAAGGACGACCCAATAAGAGATGCCAATCATCCATAGGCACTACATCACACCAAACCTCGTCCCTATAGGCGGAACCGACAGAAAAAGACACCAACACGCGACTATCGACATGGACAACATTAGCCCGCTGAATCCACAGAAGAGAGTAAGGATGTGGATGTGGCTTAGTCAACAACCCAAGCTTTGCTACCGCTTTCTTGGAGATAACATTGTCGCTGGCACCCGAATCAATCACAAAATGACACACCCGACCACCAATGCTGCACATGGACTCAAACAACTGATGTCGTAAGCTCTCTTTCTCGGGAGATAAGTGGGGCGACAAAAGAGAGCGACGAAGGACCAATGCAGTACCAACAGCCCCCGAAACATGAACCACGGGCACCTCCGGCTCTTTATCGAAAATAAGAGGGCCATCATACTCGCCCGACTCGGGCTCCTCAATCAACAAAGCCCGCGACCCTTTCGCCTTGGTGCATTGCGCTTGCGATGTCCCGGTTCGCCGCAAGCGAAGTAGCGAAGCCTGCCCCCAATCGAGAGGCCAACTTCAAGCCCTTCCGAAGCCATGCCGATACCCAGTGGAAGAGTCGGCAGAGTCTGTGCCGGTGCCACAGCCCCATGCACCCCTTTCGTAGAGGGCCCGAAAGACGAGCCGGCCTTTCGAGCTAGCTGTTGTTCGATCATCAAAGCCCGTTGATGTGCATCAGAAACTGTGTCGGGAATAAACATATTAAGTGTATCTTGGATAGCAACACGTAAGCCACCCACATATCTCGACACCAATTGGTCCGTCGTCTCCCGAACCTCCACGCGAGTCAAAAGGCGATAAAATTCCTCCATATATTCATCAACGGAACGTGCCCCTTGTCGTAAATTCTGAAATTGCTGATAAACTGAACGAGCATAATTAAAAGGCAAAAATTCACGTTCTAAGTGCTTACGAAAATTTAATCCAAGTCGTGATTTTCGGCTTGCCCTGACGATGCCGCGATCTCTTGAGCTGCAACCACCAAGCCGCCGCACGCCCGCGAAGCCTTGTAGCAACCAGCGCGACTCGCCGATCATCTGGGACAACCTTATACTCGAGCACGGACTCGACCGAAGCCCACAATCCAGAAAATCTGCAACATCAAGCCCACCCGAAAACTCAGGAATCTCGACCCGAAAACCTTGCTCCCAGCGGGAGTCGCCACCGGCCTCCATCCCACAATAAAATGATCCCGCTGCAGTCCATAGTACGCGTCTCCTCGGCGAAAATCTCGCTGCTGTGGGTCGTTCGCCGGAAAGTCCCAGCCACGCCGCTGCTGTCCGCCGACGTCGAAGGACTGCCCGTCGCCGTCCAGGTCCCAGTCGCGACTTCGTTGACCGCCACCGTCAAGGAACCAGTCGCGGCGCAACTGGTCATCTGCACGGGCGCGACTTGCTGATCGTCGCCGAGGACTACGTCGGCACG
>CACSLK010031421.1:4023607-4042168 GCA_902706635.1 Striga hermonthica | reverse complement strand
TGCGCGCGCGCTCGCGCGTGCAGCATGATTTAATGTGTGTTTTGTGCGTGTGAGTGTAAGAGAGAGAGAGAGAGAATGAGAGGTATTAGAGTTGGTGGTTGGGGTGGGGTCCATTGGAGTTTGACCAAAATACCCTTAATAAGTGGTCAAATCTATATATTTAACCACAATATGATCACTTAATTACGATTTGTCACAAGCATGTTTGATTGATGTTAATAAAGTTTGACTTGATCATGACTATTTGTTTCATGGATGCTCTTTCTTACATGATCTCTTATATGATCCCTTCTCTATTGTATCTATTGTAGGTATGTATAGTATTGTTTGTGTTTTGTTTTTTGGTAACCCCTTTGTTTGAAATGTACTCTTTAATATTAAAGTACTTTGTGTCCTATGTGGATTATATTTGTATGTTAGGTCGTTTCGTCTTGTGTGTAATTCCAAGTGGATATGTAATGTATCCAAAAAGTATTATAATATTATAGGAAAAAAATAAATCGTAACACCACTGAAAAATTTTCTTTCCCCACTCATTGTTTCGAAAAAGTTAAGCACTTCGATATGTTTAGCATCAAATTCGGTGATGATCGATTGTTAAATATGGCATCTGACAGCTAATATTAGAACATTTCAGTTTGTACATAGGATGATGATTCTATTATAGCTTATGGCATCACAGGTCCGATGTATGGAAAATGGCCAGCATTAAATCCAGTACTTGGGTGTGGAAATTCTTCATCGTCGGGACATACACCACAACCAAGTCTTCTTTTGTGGACTGCAGAAATACAAATACAAAAAAATTGTGAATTCTAAGATAAAAACGTTCAAATTGGAACATATAATAATTCAACTGCAACGTTTTTCTAAGGCGAGAGAGCCTGTATCAAGCCACAACGTATACACCTTGAGAACCATTTAAATTGTAACGTTACTTACTGCCCTAACTCTAGTATCAAGTTTAGGATAACTCCACAAATTCAATTTATCTCAAGGTAAGAGATGATCTTGCAACAAGAAAACATTCATTATAGAAAGCATATCCCCACAATAGGCAGTTCCTTAGCGGCATTTGCCCCTATCTACAGAAAGTCATCGGCTCATCAAACAAGGTACAAAGATACACACAAATACTCATGTTGTGAGTTCATGGACAAATTACAGCACATTAACCAACAACACCCGATAGGTAAGCAAATATGTATGATCCATATATTCATAACGCGATGAATGCAACATATATTATGAATTAAAAAGCATAAAAGGACGTTAGGAGCATTACCAGGATCATCATCAGGTTTAATGACAAAACAATGAGTGGGATGAAGCTTCACACCACAGTCAAAAATCTCAGCGAAAAACAATTGCGGGGACAATTCGGCACAATCAACATTTCTGGGCACAGCCTTAAAGAAGATGTGAAGATATATTCCTGGCTCTAAGCTTGAAACAGGTGGGATGATTTCACCATTTTGTTTCACCATTTGCAGAAGGTGAAACTCAATGCCCTAGACCAGAGGAGAAAGTAAATAAATAACTAGAGCACATGAGTAGATAGAGATAACTTAAACTTATTAAATAAAAAAAAATGAGACAACCTGTTCCTTGTGATAATGCATTAAAGCAACATCTGCCAGACAAGACCAAGGATGGCTAGTGAACAGAGAAGAATGATAATGTTATAATCATGGTAAAAACAAAATAAAAAAAAAAAATGGCAAAAGCGAATCTGCGATAGCCAAGCCAATCAGCAGAGGGTGAGGGAACTATAATGGAAATGACAATGACATACAATGTTACTTCAGAAGACATAGGGTTTGGCTTTCCTTCCTTCATGAGATATTTTAGGTGTTCGATTTGCCTTTTCCTGCTCCAGATAGCAAATTAAAAGCATACATGCTCCCAGCAAATAATAATGTGCGTCAAATAAAAAATATTGACTCACACACACACACACACGCACACACACACACATACACACACACACACACAGAGAGAGAGAGAGAGAGAGAGAGAGAGAGAGAGAGAGAGAGAGAGAGAGAGAGCTTATGTATATTGTTCTCAATCATGCCAATCACATAAGGAACACTTTCTAGATGCCAAATATATCAAAAAAAAAAAAAAAATCAGGATCCTAAAGATAATGTGACTTATTCAGAGAGACCAGAACAATGCATTTCTGGAATGTCATTGATTCATAACTACTGCAAGAAGGCCGGCCTTTTCGACAAATACAAAATCATCAAATAATAATACAGAAACAGAATATAATAATGAAAAACACCACTATACTTACATATTATCCAATATAAGATGAAAATTTTTAAAGGTACAAAAGCATTTCCTGTCATAGAATAATGAACCACAATGAAAAATAATGAACATTTACCTTGAGATCTCTAATGCATCTTCCAGTACGATTCCAATTCCTTCATGAGAGCATTGCTGCTCTGGTCTGATTTTCCTTCTCCTGTTTCAATTGGGAAATAACATCATCACTTAGAAAACAACACCATCAAAAAGAGTAAATCCCTAGCCATAAGCACAAAGATTGTGATACTGAGCCTTCGTTTTGGCTCTTGTAGCCTTGTGATAGAAAAATAAAACTCCAAAAGAATATGAGGCAGAATAAAACAAATTACCTTGAGATTTTGCAATTAGCCATCTCTTTGTACCCTTCAGAGCGTCTTAGTTTCGTTTTCATTTTCCCTTCCCTTTTTAAAAAGGAAAATATTAAATCACCGATGAAAATAATACAGATAATAATGAAAAGTACATTGAATATATACATTTGTGCATGTATGGGTGTGCTTTCCTTTTTTTTGGGTGGGTGAGTGTGCATGAGAGAACGCGCATGCATATGTGTGGGTGTGGGTGTGGGTGTGTGTGAGGGAGGGAGAGAGAGAGAGAGAGAGAAAGAGAGAGAGAGAGAGAGAGAGAGAGAGAGAATCCACTCATCATATAGACTATGATCCACTTGTGTTCTGAATACAGACATCTTATTCACAACAGTATACCATTCACATATGAATTATATCCAAATGGACGAATAGATTGTCATAAACATGCTTTTCTTCAATAGGCCATAACCCCGACTACACTTCCTTTCTCAGAAGGATACTTCAAGCTGGAAAATGGTTAAGAATCTATAATTACACTAAGGAGAAATGCAGAACTACTAAGGCTGTCATTGGATATGTTTTCATTTGAAAAAAAAAAAAAAAAATACTCTAGAGAAAAAATCCGCTTTCCCATTATCCAGCTTACCCTAACATTTTAATTTTAGTAGTTCTCACTAAACTAGAATCAGTTTTCTTATCACATTACATAATTTATATCAATGCATTAGAATCAAACAACATGCCGAAATGTTTGCTTATCCTTTGTAGTCACAAACATCCCCACATAAGCTTGTCATCACTCACATATTAGACTGTACGCACATATAACTAATAGTCATGCTGTGATCTATAACATTGAAGAGGTGGGTGATACTATGTTCATTTAATCCCACTTCATCTTACATTCAGATTGCTGCATCCATGCACCAAATGTAGGCATGTATACATTAAAAGTTCTAATACAGAATAAAACAAAAACTATCTCATTTGGTTATGAGGGAAACAAAACAAGAATACCATAATATAGACCCCATCTATGTAAGCCCTCCTATGAGCTACCTTCGTTTTATAACTCTCTGTGTGCAATAACTCGGGATTCAGAGTTCCTTGTTTTTAGTACCCTTTCTTATCACAGATTTTGGTTCCATTGACTAAAATCAACAAGTTTTCATACATGCTATGTAAAAAAGGTTAGTTAAGCAACAAAAAGATCCACTTTCAGCATAAGGTACCTGGATACACATGGAAGCATACAAGAAAATGCATGTCCAGCATTTTTTTCATAACTCAGGAAGATGGGGAATTCGTTAAGGGACCAGAAAATCAAAAATATTGGTGATTAGCTCCGATCAAATTAATCAAGACAAAAATGCCCTAGAAAAATTAAGTGCTAGGGAACACAAGGGTTGAGTGCAACAAGGGACTCCTCGAATCTCAGACTAAATAACCTCCAAATTTCATAATTGTAAATAATCAATACCGACCCTGAAGCTTTCCGCTCATGCTTCGCTCGCACTCCCTCGGAAGACGGTCGCTTCTCCAACCGGACTTTCTTTTTCCTAATTTCTCGCAGAAAGTTGAAATAAATTAAACAGCAACTAAACCCTAGCTTGTTAAACATGAATTGAAATAATTGCATACCTTCGTTCATGTCTTGTTGATGTTGCCGCGAGATCCGACTCAGATTTTGATGGGAATTTGAGTTTTCTTTTGCGATAGCGTCTGGACACCTCCATGTTCTCCATTTTCGCTTTCTACCGAGCTTCTCCTCTACTTTATGTTTGGTTCAATAATTACCTTGGAGGGATTTTATAGAAGTGTGAAGGAAAAATGTTAAACTTTATTTAGTTAGGAAAATAGAGGGGAAAAAATTATTGTGAAAATGATTGTATATTATAAAACTATTATTATAAAACTATTATTATAAAACTATTACATAGGGTGGGTTATTTTTTTAAAAAAAAATATATAAAAATATGTGGCAAAAAATAAAAAAAATAAAAAAAAAAATTGTGGAAAAAAATCAAACGAACGGATTCTGAAAATCCGTGTTTCTAATTAAAATTTTTAACCGAAACACGGATTTTTAGAATTCGTGTTTGTTTCACATTTTATTTATTTTTTTTTAAATGAAAGTCGAAACTGTCGGTGGATTTTAATAATAATACTGCAAAACGCGGATTACCAAAATCCGTGTTACTTTAAAAAAAAAAAAAACACGGATTATGAGAATACGTGTTTTGGTCGATATAAAAAGCTGCAAACTCCTCCCTCGACCACAGAATCATTCATCCATCCTAAATTTTTTTTTCTGTTCGATTTTTAAGGCCAATTTTAAGAAAAAAAAAACATTTCAACCAATCGTCGGGGAAGAGGTTAGTTGTTATTTTAATGTAATGTAGTATTATGTTTTTGGTGTTTATTAATGTTTAATTGAAGTATATTTGGTTAATTGAGTATTGTTTAGGAAATCTTGAATATTGGTTTAATAGTTGTGTTAAATGATTATAATTAGCTATTGTATGATGGGTTTTTGTTGTATGTTGAATATTTATCCGAATTGTTTACAAATTTGATGTTATTGTTGGATTATGTTGATTAATTAGGGTATTGGTAGTGATTAAGGTTTTTGTTGTATGTTGAATATTTATTCGAAATTTTTATGAATTTGATGTTATTGTTGGGTTATTGTTGGATTATTGTTAGATTATTGTTGGATTGTGGTGATTAGGGCATTTGCTATTGTTTTTTAGTTGGAATAAAAATATGATTTTTTTTTTGTGCAACAGGTTATAAATGGCGTCTATAGGTCCTTATTTTGTTAATGTGTACTGGAAAATTCCTCAAAGTGAGTTAGGAATTTTTCGAATTATTTGGCTCGTCCAGATTGTTCATTTATTATTAATGAGAGAATATCATATGAACAATTGGTAGATATAATTTACGAAAATAGTGGATTTCGTGATAGTTGGACAATTTCGAATATTACTTTCATGGTCCAACAACCGGATGGGTCGTTTATTCCCGTAAGACTGGATAATGATAGTGCGCTTGCGTGGATTTACTATTTTCCTCGTATGTCTGTTGTGTTTTTGTATATTGTGTTGGAAGAAAACACACAGGTTACACAGGTTGAGGATCCTACCCCATCATATGGTTACGGGGGAGTGTTTGGTGATCAGGGTAAATGGACTACGCATGCCGGTAATTTTGGTGAAGGGATGAGTAATTTCGGCGAAGGGACGAGCTTTACCATGAGAGGACCGGACATTGAGGAAGAAATTATTGGAGATGAAGATTTCAGTCCCGGTGAAGACGATTTCACTGATGAGACATCGGAAACCGAATCGGACAGATCAATTAATGAGGAAAGCGAACAAGAATTCATTGAAGAACACCTCTTTCCAAATGAAGGCCTCCACTCATATCGCGAGATGGGTGAGTGGGACGCGTCGTGTGTAGACAGGGACGAGTATGCCTTGCCACTTTGGGATGGGCATGTCGAGACTATTCGTTTGGGTACATTTTTTCGTACCAAGAAAGAAGCACAGACTGGTGTTATGGCCTGGAACGTTGAGAATCTTAAGGCTGTCCGGACAAAAGATTCGAACAAAAGGTCGTTCAATGTTGTGTGTAGATCGGCTGAAGTTCCACCATGTATATGGAAGGCTCGGGTGAGTCTTAACACACGGGTTCACGACATGTGGGAGGTAATGGAATGGACCGATAGCCACACTTGCATGCAGGTGTTCGAGAGAAATGACCATAAGAATGTGACCGCCACCATGATCTCAAATCTTCTGTTGGCTAAGATTCAGAAGCAGGTGACCTACAGTGTGGAAATGGTGCAGGCCGACGTAAAAAGCGCCTGGAGCGTCAATGTCAGCTATAAGAAGGCGTGGCACGGGATAAAAAAAAGTCATCGATCGTGTGTATGGCACATGGGAATCGAATTTTGCACAACTCCCCTAGTAAGTGTCGAAATTAATTATTAATGTATTTCCTTGTTGGTTGTGACAATATTTTATTATTTATTTATTTATGGTTACCTTTTATAATTTGTAGGTTTTTCGCCGCCCTTCAAATGGCGAATCACGGTACAGTTGTTGAGTGGGAATCGCAGGGTGGGGAATTGGCGCATCATTCTCGAGACAGAGAATTCAGATTTGTCTTCTGGGCGTTCGGCCCCGCCATTCAAACATTCCTTCCTTGCCCGCCGATTATTAGCATCGACGGCACTCACCTGCGAGGTTCGTAGCAAAATATTTTTTTATTTCATTTGTTGATTTACAATAGTGTCTGATAAACAAAAAACATATGTCCAACTGAGCAGGTTCATACAAGGGGAAGTTGTTTGTTGCCATTGCACAGACAGCGAATAAGTGTTTATTGCCAGTCGCGTATGCGATTGTAGACGAAGAAAGCAATCCTAACACATCTGCGTAATCATGTCGTTCGCGACAAACCGATATGTCTTCTTTCTGACAGGGACAACGGCATATTGAGTGTCGTTGAATTACTGGAGGCTTGGCACGAACCCCATGCATTTCATCGGATATGCCTTCGACACCTCCGGAGCAACGTGCTTTCAAGGTATCGGAATAAGAAAGTCCGAGTTTTGTGCTGGAGGTTGGGTTCATTGTGTTCTCGTCGGAAATTTGAGCAGGCTCGACAACAACTTCAGGAATGTCACCCGGAAGCATACAATTACCTTTTCCGAATTTCTTTGGAAAAGTGGACCATGTACAAAGATAACAGGCGTCGATGGGGCACTCTGACAACCAATATGTCAGAAAGTTACAACAATGTCCTCAAAGGTGTCAGGTTCCTGCCCTGTAGAGCGTTGGTACAGGCCACAATGGACAAGACTCTAGCTTTGTTTGAACAGGAACAAAAAAAGTCCACAAGCTGTAGGAGTCTCATTCTGACCGAACTCTATGCCGCCTATCTGGTGTTGGACAGGACATCGGCGACTCACGAGGTGCAATGTGCGGACGCCGACGGATCCCAATACAAGGTGATAACTGGTCTACGTGCCAGTGGAAGAGGGCAAAACAAGTATGTTTTTTTATTATTTATTTGTCCATTCAAATTAGTTGTTATTTATTTTTATTTATATATATCAATCATTGTGGAAAACAGGTTTACGGTTGATTATCAGCATCAGCGTTGTACATGTCGAAAGTGGCAGACATATCAGAAACCATGCTCTCATGCATTAGCCGTGTGTCGTTACCAGGGTGATCAACCGAACTTGTTGTACGATTCTCACTTTAGGACGGAGAACTGGGTTGCTCAATTTTCTAATTGGAATTTTGCCCTAGTTGGAAATCGAGACGCTTTAAAATGCAAATGGATCGTCGGGCGCGCCACAGAAGGGACCGGGATCAATGCAGTAGATGTGGTGATCCAGAACATTTCGCGGACCATTGCCCGTATTCGCATCCTCATGCGGATCGAACTCGACTCCGTGATGATTGGGGGAACTAGATTTTTTTGTATGTATTTTGACTGAACTTGTATTGTTGAGATTAATATTTTGTATTTGAATGTCTGAACAAGTGTTGTATATTTTTGTGTATGTTGATTTGTATGATGTGTGGATTGGTTGGTTTTGCAAGAAATATCGCCAAAAATGAGTTAAATATGAAATTTGGACGAAAAACGGCATAATCGATGTGCAGATGAGCCACACGACTCGTGTGAGTATGTGAAACGAGTCGTGTGGATACAGAGGATTGAGAATTTTACTACGGCTTTTTCACACGAGTCGTGTGTCCAATGACACGGGTCGTGTGACCCCACACGACTCGTGTGAGTGGTCGTGTGACAGTTTATTTGGGTACCCTATCAGCCGTACATAGACGTTGATCAGCTCCCAGATCAGTGTACACGAGACCGAGGTATCTGGATGTACAGGGGGTTCATCTTCTGTTGGAACATCGCAGAACCCCACGAGCCTGATAGGGTGCTCCGCCAGTTTGGGTGCCACCAGCCTATCTTGCAGACGCCACTCATTACGAGTCTGGCCGATTGGGACGACCGCCACAAAGGCCAGGGCATGACTGGGAGGGCATACAACGATTGGGGGGCCTTCCATTCAAATCTTGGGAGGATCTGGACCGACGACAGAGATAATCATGTCCTCCCAGATGTACCGGTGGACACCTTCCTGCAGCCGGCTGATGGGTACATTGAGTGGTATCGTCGTAGGACTGTGAACCTACTCAGTGACCCTAACAAGTACGCGGAGATCGCACGGGACGGGGGGTTTCAGCCAATTGCCGACCGGGAGAAGTGTCTGGTAATTTGTGATTTTATTATTATTATTATTATTATTATTATTATTATTATTATTATTATTATTATTATTATTATTATTATTATTATTATTATTATTATTTTTACATGTTCATAACAATATTTGAATTTTATTTTCAGTATTCGGGTACAGAGGTTGCGTATAACACGCTATCCACCATGGAAGACGTGTTTGGTACGCTAGACCCCTCATCGCAGCAAGGGTACGAACAAACTCGGGGTGTTCTCTACGCTTCTCTGACGGTTGGGGGCCAGCCGGTCACACAACAAGGGGCGTCGTCGGGGCAAATTTTATCTCAAGAGGACTACATCCCACCCCAGCAGACACTGTCCCAACGGGCGAGGCGTAGACCGGCGGCCAACGTTGGTGGAGGGGGTGGAGGGAGAAGACGCCGTGCAGCCGAACCCGCCACTGCAGTCCCCGGGACTGAAGAAGACGAACAAGGTGAGATTTTTTTTACTTAACTACAAATATGTATTTATTTACATTTCTTTTTATTTATTTGTTCGGTCGAAGTATTGATTTTTTTCAAAAATTAATTAATTTTGTGAAGAAGAACAAGAGCCAGTCATGCCTGGACAGACCGCAACATTGTCTTCTTCAGTACCACGGCCTCCTCGGAAAGGGTCCCGAATACGCAAGCCAAAGAATCCATATACTCATAGTTAGTTAGTTTTATTTTTTGTATTGGATTTTGAGATATTTAATTTGATGGTTTTGTGTACATATTTCGTGGTTCATTTTTTTTATCGTTAATTGTGCTTCACTTTTTTGTACTAGATTATTAGTTGACGAATGAATTGATATTAAAGTGATATTGTTTCGTGTTCAAAATGTTAAATCAAAATTTATAAAAAATCTTCATATTGAAAGATAACAATATAAATTCAGCCAAAATAAACGCGTTCGGTAGTAACAAACTCGTGAGCATCCAAGAGTCGAGCCCTAACTCAAAATAAATAAATAAATAAATAAAACCAAAAAATTAAATTTTATTATATAACAATCTCAGTCAATTATAAAATATATGTATATAGTATATATTAAAAAAAACTATATACTATAAAAAAATATTTATATTCAAGTATAAGAATAAAATTTGTGCACAAATAACAATGATAGCCTAGAGCGGCCTAATGGTAGGAGGTGTGCCCGTAGAAAACAGACTCGCCCACGTGTACAGGGTTCGAGTCCTCAATCCGGGTTCCTTCTACCATTTTTTTTTCACGAATGCGGATTCTGAAAATCCGTGTTAATTCTAAATCTACATAAAACAGATTTTCAGAATCCGTGTTGTATTTAATATAAAAAAAATGAATAAATATTCAAACATGGATTGTGAAATTCCGTTTTGCTTATTAACACGGATTTCGAAATTCCGTGTTTTTTAAAACGGATTATCATAGTCCGTGTTTTTTTTTAATTAATTAGCGTTAGTTGCGAGATTAAGTAAACACGGATTGTGGTAATCCGTGTTCTGAAGACAATTAATAGAACACGAAATTGCAAAATCCGTGTTCGTGGTAAAATTAACATTACACGGATTTTCAAAATCCGTGTTTCTGTAAAACACGGATTGTGAGAATCCGTCCATTTTATTTTTGTCCACAATTTTTTTTTGTTTTATTTTAGTCCATTTATTTTTTATTTTTTTTAAATAAATAAATGATTCCTATTACATATGAAGGACAAACGAGTAATTTTACAATTTAAACATTTTTCCTCCCCTCCAAATTTCATAACTTTTGGAGGGGAGCAAAATTATGGGAAGGGAGGGATTTTGGCTTAAAATTTCTCCTCCCCTCTCCACCTAAGTTACAAACCAAACAAAAAAAAAAAGAAAAAATAAATAAAAATTTCTCTCTTCCTCTCTTTTCATGTCTAAATCTCTCGAACCAAACACTACTTAAGTTGACTATTTACGGGAGGAAATTTATAACATTTTCTTATGCATATTGTTTGTGTATTTTTAAGAGCATCTCCAAAGTTCTAATGTTGTTATAAAATATATTTTGACAAATGTCAATAAATTAAATGAATTGCGAACATTATTAAAAAATATTCAGTTAACAACTATAAAATTTAAAAAAAAAAAAAAATTATCTTCAATGCACAATGTAGTCTAACTACAATATTATATACTTATCAAAAATTAAAATTTTATTATATGAAGTAAAAAAATAATTAAATAATTAAAAATTGGTAGAAATAATTTTATCTCTTCTCTTCATTGGCTAGCTAGAGTGTGGAAGATAATGTAGATGAATCACATTTTTCTCTACATTATGAATATTAATTATGCTCACATTATCACAATATTTGTGATCGCATTATAGATTGGAGAATGAAAATTTGTGCTATTGGAAAATATGTTGATATGGAATGTAATTTATCACAACAACATTTGAGCATTGGAGATGCTCTAAAGTGTTGATAAAACTCCAACCTTAATTAATCTTTCTAGTCAATCAATTCTCTAGACATTTTTTTTTTTTTATTTTACTCCATAGTCATATAATAAGGCAAAAGCAAACAGTTTTCTCTAAGGTTAAAATTACGATTTTGTCTCGATAGCTATAGATTAAGAAAAAGTATCTGTTTTTGTTCAATGTACCTATATCTTTCAAAAAGTGCCTTATGTTGAAAAAATGTATATCCAGTACATGTTTTCTTTTTCCAAGAGTACCACTTCGTATAAAATGGTATCAGAGCCTAGATTTTATTAAGAACTCTTTGATGAATTTATTATGTGGTAATTAAATTTAGAAAGGATAAAATTTTAAAAATGGATAGTGAAAAATATCCAAAGTGTGAGGCCCGCATATATCGAGCTACATAATCCCGCAGTGATTCGTTCTCTTTCTATTGCACCCTAATCAAAGTGAGGTAAGTCTTCTCATGTGCCTTAGCACTTGTGAACTGATTAATGGAACTTGAGTTGAATCCATCGAACTTCTATATAGCTCTGGACAACAATTGATGAAACCCAATCTTGCGCAGGTCCTCGCAAAGTAGCTAGGAAAGCTCTACATCGAACTGGATCTTTGTGTCTATGCAACATTGCCATGATTTCAAAACTCCTTATATCTCTCGATGGGTCAGTGGGCCTCTCCTACCGTAAGTTAAGCTCCCAGAATTCTTCAGGCAAATCCGCGTCCAAGATGTCTTGTGAGAAAGGATGTCTCGTAGAGCTGCATTCCCCTTTTCCTTCAATCTTTGCTTGTAGTAGGGGTGGGCTCGGTTCGGTTATTGTAATTTTTCTTAGGAACCGTTCGGTTTTTTTAGTCTTCATATCGGTTCGGTTATGGTATTTTTTTGGCAGGGACCGATTTATAACCGAAAATCCAGTTTCGGTTCGGTTTGTCCGGTTTTTATGGATAACCGATTTGTTATAATCAACCAAATTTTACAAAATAACCGAGCTTAAAACATAAAACAAGTAAAACCGAAAAACAGAAAACAAGCATAAATAACCGAATTTTACAAAATAACCGAGCTTAAAACAGAAAACAGAAAAACAGAAAAACAATAAACAAGCTTTAAAAATTAAAACAACTAAATAAACATTAAACATTAAACAAGACTACTAATAACTAACAAGTTAATACACACTTCATTCTTCAAAGTTCAAACCACAAATCAGTCACCACACTTCAATACACAATTGACACTTCAATACATTAGAAAGTACAAACCACAAATCACTTCAATGAATATCCACAACAATTCAACAAAGTACAAACACAAGCTGAAAGCATGAGAGATAATTCATAACTGTTCAAGTGACATGTCCTTAAGACTTCAAGTTCCCACTTCCCAGCCACAATCAGTCATCCACAAGCACACAAATGACAAAACTAAAAATTAAGAACATTACCAAATCCACATCAGTAACACATAAATTGTTCAAAGTTCAAACTGTAATCTTCAAACATCAGTGACACCACACTGTTTCTTGGATGATTTTCCATCAGATGCTCCTTTGTTAGCCTTTGAAGTTTTGCTTTCTTTATTTTTCTTTTCTTCAAGTTTATTCCTTAGTTCTCTTTATTCTTGGTCCAACTCTGTGTGAAGTGGAAAACAATAGAGCAAAATCAAAACATTAAGAATATAGCATGAAATATAAATAAGTTAAGATTTAAATCATATCATATTCATAAACTTCAGTACTTTACCTTGTTCTGTTTTCTCCAACCATTCCATTTCCTCAGGAGTAGGGGTGTGTGCAAGGCTGGTAATGGCATCTGACTTCAACCATTGTTGTAGGCAAATCAATGCTTCAACTGACCTTGGAGTTAATGGACTCCTATGAGGATCAATTACCCTCTTTCCAGTGCTAAAAGAAGCTTCAGATGCCACTATGCTGACTTGGATTGCCAAAACATCCTTGGCAACAGCTTGCAAGTTAGGATACTTGGATCCATTTAACTTCCACCAACTCAAAATGTCCCAATCACCCTCAGGTTTCTCTATAGGATCAAGCAGGTATCTATCCACTTCATGAGCAATTACAATTGCATTTCCATCTTCAAGATCCTTTTGTCAATCCTCCATCATCATTGCCCTTCTCCCTGTCACCTTCATGGATGGACACCTAATCAAATGAAAGAAAAACAGAAAACACAATGTATTAACATATATGCACACAAATAAATAAGTACACAATTTCAGAACAAATAATCAACTGAAAAGTTACCTGCTGCTACCTTCATTCTGTTCAGCTTCAAAAACTCCCAAGATTTTTTTTGTGTTTCTACTTTGACCACCATTCATTGATGCATATAAATCAGTGAGTGTGACAATCAAATCTTTGAGCTCTTCAGTTTTTCTCTTCACATAATCACTATCATGTTGCAACATTTTTTCAAGAACCCGTGAGAAGTATCTCAGTTTATATCTAGGGTCTAACACCAAAGCTACAAGAAGAAGTTTGTTCACATCATCTATAGTATCATAGTACTTCCTATACTTCCTCCTCATTTCCACGGGCATAGTAAACAAAGTCTTCTCATAATCAGTACTTGATTTGTCACTGGTGCAGCAAATAGATCATCAATTTCACACTTGATTGTCACAATCTCACTAAATGCCTTATGTGCAGTTGGTGTGTTAGTGCAACTAACATTAAGAGTGACATCAAAGAATACTTTCAAGAACTTAATAAAAGCCTCAGCCCTATACTAGTCTTCCTCATTTGGTGGCCCAACCCTTTTTTTCCCTCTGTTTTTTCTTTTCCTTTTCTCACCCTCAGCCCCCTCAGTACCAAATATCAAATCAGTCACATCATCCTCATCATTTTCATCATTTTCATCTTCATCAAAGTAACCCTTATATTTACTGTCCTCCTCTGCTAGCCTATCAAATGCCAACTTCAACTCATATGTTGTTTCTAGCATTATGAAGGTAGAATTCCACCTTGTTGGCACATCTAACACACAAACCTTTTTGCTATCCAACTCTTCTTTTTTTACACATTCTTTAAATTCTTGAAGTCTAGCAGGTGAACTTCTAACATACTTTACTGCATTCCTAATAGAAGCCACTGAATTATCCATACAATTTAATCCAGATTTAACAATCAGATTCACCACATGAGCCAAACATCTTACATGGAGATATTTCCCCCTTAAAACAAGTTGTTTATCACCATTGTTAAGCTTTCTTTTCATATAATCCAGTGCAACCTTGTTGGCAGATGCATTATCAACTGAAATGGTCAAAACTTTCCTAATTGACCACTCTTGCAAACAATTTTCAAGAAGCTTTCCTATTGTTATCCCTTGATGATTTAGAATGACACAGAAATTAAGAATCCTCTTATGCATAGTCCAATTAGCATCAATGAAATGGGCTGTTAGCACCACATAATTGATGTTTTGGATTGAAGTCCATGTGTCAGTTGTCAAACTAACACAATGATTCTTAAGTTCAGTTTTTAAAGCTTCTTTCTTAGCATTGTACATACTTAAGAAAGACTTAACCACACCTTTCCTACAAGGAATTTGCCACTTAGGAACAGCTACAGCACAAAATCTCCTAAAACCACTCTTTTCAATTGCAGAAAATGGCATTTCATCAATCACAATCATTTCAACAGTAGCATTAGTGCAATTTTCTTGTGTCCAATGTGTAACAACAACATCTTTACCCTCTAAATCCACTGCAAAATGTTTCTGACCCTCTCTTAAGTTTCTAGCACTATTTGGATAACTATCACAATGCAATTCAAGGTGTTTTTAGAGAGTACTAGTCCTATTCCTAGTTGAGTTGCAAGCTAGATCAGATTCACAATACTTACATTCAGCCCGGGTAGTTTTTCCAACTTCCACCTTCACACCCTCTTCATTTGCAACCATCAGTGGCTTATGGACAATTTTAAAGTGGCTCCACACCCATGACCTCTTCTTCTTTCCTTCTGAAGCCTCCCGTAATCTTCTTTTCTTCTGTGGTTGTGGGTTCTTCGAATTAGGGTTCTGCTTCTTCCCTTTTGAGTTACCAACATCTTTAGATGGGTTTGAGCTTTGACTGTGGCTACTTTTTTCAGATTCTGAAGCCATGAGCAATTGAGAATCAAAGAAATGAAAAAAGAGGGAGTTTTACGGTTCAGAACTTCAATTTTGAAGCTCAAATCAAAACTTAAATCGATTTAGGGTTTTAAATTTCAAAGGGAGAAGGGATTTATGATGGATTTTAGGATTAATTTAGGGCTTGGGCATTGAAATTGAATCGAAATTGATGCAATCTCAACTCTGTTCTTCGATTATATGATTTTGGCGATTTGTGATTTGGGGCTCGACGGGAAGAAATAAAAAGGGCTTCGATTTTGAGAGAGGAAAAACAAAATTGCAAAATGAATGAACTAAGGTTAATTTCACTAATTATTTGCACAAAATAAACTAACTAAGGTTAGTTTTATTACCATAGTAGACAACCAAGTAATAAATAAGTATAGGTTTAATAATAATATATAAACAACCGGTTCCTCGATTTTTTTAGTTACTGTGAAGTAAAAACCGAAAACTGGAACCGAAAAAGAAAGATAAAAAACCGAACCGGAAAAAAACCTGCCACTCACATGAATAGCCGGACCAAACCGGCTTATTTTGGTTCGGTCCGGACCGGTTTTCCGGTTCCCGGTTCGAAAATCCCAGCCCTAGCTTGTAGATCACGAACTTGTGCTATCAACTTCTTCAGCATCTCATTTCGTGGTTGTTGGGCGATTGTTTTGACCAAGGATTCCTAATCTTTTTCCTTTTAATGGGTATAATGCTCCACCGAATGGGTATGCTGCAATTGTTCAATTTGAGTTGTCTATTCAGGTTAAGCTACCTGCTCAGGTCTAGGTACTTGTTCAAGTCGAGCTGCCACAACCTCCCCAATCATTTTTTTTACCTCGACCTGAGTAAGTGTCACTATATGATCCTTAGGTCAAGGTTGTTGCACTTGAAACATCTCCCTCTCACGCCTCTACACTCCATCTATTTGTTTCCCCGTACCTCGAACTCCCTCCCTTGATTCATACTCACCCACTACAGGGGTTGAATGTGGCAATTTGTTGGTTCTTTTCTGGGACAACACTTGGATCTTTGTTACTTGTGGGTTAATTGAAATATCCTCTTTCACGTTCCCCAAGTAGCACTTGACCATCGAATGATACTAATCTCAACATGCAAATCACATGCTTGGGTCTAGGATCCACCGGAGATCTTCGGTCTATCCACGTCCCTCTAAAATCCTCGCTCAAGTTCCTTTGTACGCCTTCTCTCTCTATCATGTCAGGTGATCGAAAATGGTGTGAAGCTCTTAATTTTTTAAGTCCCCACAGACGTCGCCAAAATGATGGGTCACTACATGGATTTGGGTAGAACCGGGTGAGATGAGCTCCGATTCGCCCGAACTATCGCGCGTGTACCTGCAAAAACTCAATGCCAGAGAAATTTTGGCGAAGAGTCTCCGATGCCTAAGTCAGTGTCAAGAAGATGGTGGTGGTTATCTGTGAATAAGAACAATATAGAATGTATGGATAATGTAAATTAAGATTAGGTGATACCTCAATCCCTTTTATAGAAAAATGCATGCCTTGAATGTTATGTCCGGCTGCCCACCGACAGGATGCCTGATTGCTCGGTCTCAGTACTTCCAGATTCTAGTCGTTTCATGATCATCTTCTAGTCATCTTCAGATTCCTTCATATCCTTATCTTCTACGAGTTTAGGTCATGATCCCATTACAGGTCATCCATCATCTTCTTCTGTTGTGGTCGAGTTTTTGGTTGTCTAGGTCTTTCATCGTAGTTCCCATAGAGTCGTTAGGTCACTTCAGGGTCGGTTTAGGTTATAACTCAAGGTCGTCCGAAGGTGGGCTCTTCCAGCTATCTCGACTTGATACTCCCCTTATGTCAGCTTGCTCTCCACTCTGGTCGAGCTCCACGTACTCAGGGGTTATTCTCAGTCCACATGTATGGCTATATCAATGTTTGTCTATCCAATCAGCTTAATCATTTTATCTCATCTTACTGGTTGACTTTAACTAATTATATTTGAAAATCACTTAAAATATAATCACATGCATTCACCAATGACTTTATCAACCCACTATGAAGAAAACAAGTGTTCTCTTGAAACTATAATCGAGGAATGAATCCTAATCTTAGACTAATTCTAGATAAGTCACTCTACATATAAATTGTGTATTGACCTCAAGTCAAAGGACTATTACACCATCCCATTCAGTGATACTTTCATAGACACATAGACAAATAGCTTTTCGTTAAGATGTACCGATATTCTCTAGACTATTTATGTTTCAATCACAAATAACCAATAGTCATAATTGTGAGACATACTGAATTCTCTAAGAATGTGATGCAAACCATATGTCAATCTACCGCACATTAGTAATATCCCTTTCTTATTGACCATCGATTGAGATAATTTTAAAGTTATACTTTATCAATTAGCATCTCACTCTGTTAATAATTGTATTAACTCAAGAAAATAATTAATTAATAAATTGCTTTCTAGAGTTACGAGTCAGGGGGTCTGAAGATAATAATTTGTGTTGATGGAATTTCTAATGATACGAAAACTACAACACACATATATATATAAGTGATGGAATTTTTGATGATACAAAAACTACGAACGTTATATATAAGGAAATGTATAATAATGTTTAGATTTTGTTTTTTAAAACTCTTTTTCCCGATGTTTATGTTATGATTTTTACTAGTGTTTAAAATTTCTTTTATTTTTCTTCTGCCATATAGCTTTCTGTGCACGAATTAAAACTAATTAAAAATTAATAATGACCTTCATATTTCTACCTAAATTAGGCGACTTTACCCGTATACAAGGAAGACCTTCAAGTCATTAAAAAAAAGTAACTGAAGGATAAAATGCGATAATTAAAAAAAAAAATGGGAAAAGCTTCAAGTGGGTGTTGATGGATGAGGAATTTACACCCCTTACCATCAAATATTATTTATATTACAATTATACGAACATCTTATTCTTATTTATAAAATAACTAAACCAACCCAAAAATAATACAATTATGCCTAATATCGCAGATGCAGTAATACATATAAGATATCACGACACTCTCTCTCCCCCC
>CACSLK010031421.1:4006190-4023577 GCA_902706635.1 Striga hermonthica | reverse complement strand
CTCTCCCTTTCTGTCTCTCTCTCTCTCGTCTTCTTCTACAACTTTATGTTTATATTTATCTTCGCCTACAGTTAAAATTTTTCCGTGCTTTTCTTTTAATGATCGATCGAACCCTGAGGCAAAATTTTCCTTCGCCTGGAAGGGCGAGGGAGCCCCCGCCGCCAGGAGTGTCGATTGGATGGCCGCCAACGGGATGACGGTGGAGGATCCGGCAGCGCAGAGGTCCAAATGGAAAGAGGGGCTTCTCTCTTTCCTGGGTTGAGGAGAAAGGAATCGGAGCTGCGGCCGGGGACATCCATGGCGGCGGAGGATAACGATCGGAGATGGATTTTACATTCTCTGTGTCCGTCAGGCCTAAACCATTTGGAAGAGTTTGTAATATCCCAAATTTTCGCTGGCGTCCTCGTCGAGGGTTGCGGCGTCACCATGGTTAGGGTAGATGGTTGGTTGCGTGTAGGAAATCGATGTCTCGTTTAATTTTTTCATTACACAAATTAGTGTATGGTCAGTATATGTATAGTATATGTACAGTATATGCACATCTTTGCGATTGATAACGAAGTTGATATACTAATATACTTTGATTTTAATGAACTTTTATTTGTAATATATTTTTCTAACTTTTCTTAGTAAAAAGATCGATCGCGCCTCTACCGTTTGTGTTGTGTTGTGGTATTTGTAGAGTCTATGATCAGTATAGGTACACTATATGTTAAATCTAAATATTCGACTATGATTATATATACTCCACAATGGTGACTATAAATTTAGGATTTGTATTAGGTACAAATTCAGAAAAAGATCGTGTCGTTATCTTGTTTCGATTTACATTCCAAAGTGAGCATGACCTTTTTTTTTTTGCTAACTTTCCGGAAATTATACGCAAAAAATCTACTATTATAAAATAGAGTTAAGAAAAAATAAATTTATGGTAAGTGTTTTTCCCTCCAAAACATTTCGAAAATGTATGTGATTTTTTCAATTTTTTTCGTTTTTCCCGCCTAAATGAATTATTCGATTTTATAATAGATTTATGGAAATTAGATTGAGATTATTCTTCCTTTTTTTTCGCCTATTCTTACTCCCTTTGTTTAGGTTTATATTTGTTACTATCTTTTACATCCGATTTTTTATTTGACACGTTTTATTTATCTTGCTTTTCATTTTTTTTTTCTATTACTATAAAATAGAGTTAAGAAAAAAATACAATTTCGGTAAAATTTTTCCCGCTCAATTATTTCGAAAATTACCTTTTGTGGAAACTTTTTTTGAATTTATTTCACAAATCCCGCCTAAAGTTTTTTTGATTTAATTTTGAATGGGAAAAAATAAAATTCAGATTATTATTACACACCTTTTTTAACACCTTTTTTTTATGAATAGATTTGGTTAATTTTCCCCTATTTTAACTCTTTCCTTTTATGAAGAGATTTGGTTAATTGTTTTTGTGAAATTCGTTTTTTACTATTTGACAAATTAATATTGTATATGTTTTGAAAAGATTCCTTTATCAAATAAACAATTTTATATGTTTTAACTTCCTATTCTTTAAGTTAGGATTTGGTATATATTTATTGGTTAAATCCGATTTTTAGAGTAAGCCTAACTAAATATAATTTTTATTTAGGGTGTGATTAAGAAAACAATTCCATAAAAATACGGATTCTTTAAAATATGATATATTATCTTCTACATAACCGATTTCTTTTGGATACATTTGAAGATAATTTCCATTGTTTTAAAAAGATAATGTAGGATATGTTTTGAAAAAAAATTCCTTTATTAAAGAAGCAATTCCATAACATATTCGATTTTAATATTTTGTATGAAAATAATTATTTCAAAATTTTGCTTATTTAAAAAAATTTAAATTAATATTGAATATGTTTTGAAAATATACTTTTATTAAAGAAACAATTCCATAACATATTCGATTTTAATATTTTGTATGCAAATAATTATTTCAAAATTTTGCTTATTTAAAACAATTCAAATTAATATTGGATATTGTAGATCACATATATTATTTGCTTACTATATATTTAAAATCTAAAATAGGTTGGATTGGGTTTAAGGTGATAAGCACGACCTTTTTTGTTGTGGGAAATCAAACAAAAAGTATACTATTTTAGGTATAAAATCTGATTTCATTTGATAAGCTCAATCAAATTTGATTATGACCGAATCAAACAATTTTGAACAATATTAAATTAATCAATTACTATTGAATTAATTTTTTTTATTCACGTCGAAAATTTTCTAAAATACTATTTTTTTTTTGGAAAATATCGGCTGGATGAAAAGGTCAAATTCAAATTAAAAAAATTGTTATTTTGAAAAATATATTTTGTAAACCTTAAGTCATAAGAATATGATCAATGATATCTTTAAATACAACGGATAAATATGGTCAATAATATCATAAATTATTTTTTATATTCGGTTAGTTCAACTTAATTGATGATTTTTTTCCCAAAAAGTATGATGATCATATAATTAATTTTACCATATATCTAATATTTGATGTTATTACTAATAAATAATATATAATTTTTCATATTTGGTATTTCTTTTCTTACAATAATGAGATGTTAAACATAAATAACTATGTTTAATATAAAGTCTTAGAAAAGATTTTAAGTAAAAAGTCCGTCCGTGCATCGCACGGGATACATACTAGTATGGAATGGAGGTGGCACCAATATGTAACTAGGGATGTAAATGGGTCGGGTCGGGTACGGGTTTTGACATACCCGTACCCGACCCGCCAAGAAAAACCCGTACCCGTACCCGACCCGTTACCCGGTTACCCATCACCGGGTTCGGGTTGGGTTTTACCCGTCGGGTAATCGGGTACCCGTCGGGTAATCGGGTTACCCGAATTAATAATTCCGGTCAAATTTGTTCGGGTTTTTTTTACCCGTTTACCCGAATTTCACCCGATTACCCTATCATCAATCACATAAGTAATATCATTTTTATAGTGTTTAATATGTAAAACATATCAAGTTATAAATCGCAATCTATATACCAAACTATTTGTACACTTTCTTTTATATATTTTGTTGATTTAAGAATTATTTTCATAACAAATATTTGAAATTCTTAACTTGATCTTAAAGATAAGGGAATACACAAATTTTAAGCTAGAGAGATCATGATACATAAATAATATTACTTATAAGTATTGGTAAATTAAATAAACAAATTATGGGCATATGTAATTGGTAAATTCAATATAATATCGTATTAAATTTCAATAAAATTGTGATTCATAATTACGTTCTACTTGCTATTCATCTAGGATAAAGAAATCATATTGAAATGTATAATAAATTATAAACATTGATTATAAAACATACTACTGAAATTAATTTTTGTGTTTGTTAAAAAATATGCAATAAGATGTACTTTTAAATTCAAATTGAAAATATAATATTTATTTGAAATGAAATAATGAGAGATATCAAACAATTGGTAAAAAAATAAACAGATGTATAGATTTAAAAAAAAAAGTATGTTATTAGTTTTGTCGCATATTATACACTATTTTGACGTTTTACGAATTGCCGATGATCATACTCTAAAGAAACAACGGTAATACGTTATAGATATATGCATAGCATTTTATTTGGATAATGCTTAATTACTCATAGTTTGAAATAGAGAGATCACGATACGTAAAATAATACTACTTAGAACTATTGGTAAATTAAAAAAACAAATTATGGGCATAGATAATTGATAAATTCAACATATAGAATTCTCCTATATTCCAATTAAATTACAATTCATAATTATGTTCTACTTGCTCTTCATACATGAATAAAGAAATTATATTGAAATGCAAAATAAATTGTAAAACATGATTATGAAATATAACACTAAAATTAATTTTTGTTTTTGTTGAGTAATATGATGTAATTTGAAATTCAAATTGACAATATAATGTTTATTTGAAATCATATAGCGAGATATATCTAACACTTGGTATTTGGTAAAGACACAACTTCATAGATTTATACATAGAATTTTACTTGGATAATACATAGTTACTCATATTTTAAATATTTGTAAAGATGTAAATATATAAAACAAACTACACCCGTATAAACTTATTATCTTGTTTATTATTATTTATTATATATATGTCATTTATAATAATTAGAGTTATTCTTTTTTTATATAAAAAATATAAATTGATCATATTTATATATGTGATGCTCATACTTATAAAAATAGAAGAAGTAACAAAATATTATGTCCAAATTATATGAATATACTCCATATTCATTTTTCAATATATATAAAAATTTTAAAATATTTTAGTTACTAAATTATTTTTTTTGGAACATATATTTTTTGTATATTTATTTGTATCTATAGTAATTAAGTGTGCTGGTAAAAAATCGGGTCGGGTAGAAAAAACCCACCGGGTAAACGGGTCGGGTAATGATTTTTTGGTAAACCCGTACCCGACCCGACCCGGTCTCCGGGTACAAAAGAAAAACCCAAACCCGACCCAAAACCCGCTCTTATCGGGTATACCCGACCCGCGGGTAACCCGACCCGATGAGTTTTTCTGACAACCCTATATGTAACTGATTTTATACATGAGTGTAATTAATTATTATCTATTAGATATTGACATAATTAATTTGTTATGAATAGTAATTATTATGTAATATTTTCCCCATCGTGTGGGAAGCATCAAAATTTCCCGGATGAGGAATTAGTGGTTGTGGGTCAACCAAATTCACGAACGCACAATCTTATACTTCCCAATCATTTCTTGTCTTATTAGAAATGAATTCTTTTGATGACTTTCGATGAGACAAAATAAATAAAAAAATTATACACAAAATAAAAAAAATAAAAAAATGGTTAAAGTTTCTCTAATTGCAAAATTTGGCGTTTTCAAATCTCTCCAAACCTCATTCTTAAAGTTGCTCTAGTTGTAAGTCTTAAAAGAACCCTTTTCAAAGCTCTCCAAACCTGAGTCTTAAAGTTGTTCTAATAGTTTAAAAGAGTCGTCTAGGTAGTGTTACAATCCAACCGAACGAACCGAACTTGAGCATTCCGAACTCGTTTTCATTTGTTCAAATATTGTTCGTGTTTCATTCGTTTATTTTTCGAGCAAATAACCATATTCGAGCTTGTTCATTTATTTGTTCATCAAAATTCAAGTTTATTCGTGTTCGAATAATTTAAAAAACAAACTTTTTAGAGTAATTTATAAATTTATTAATAAAAAAATAATAAGTGGACAAAAAACAAAAAAAATGGGGCAGTGGACCAACATAAAAAGTTCGTATTTATAAAATACGTTTTCTGTATAATTTAACTAAAAAACGTATTCACTAAATACGTTTTTCACATTTTTTTTGCAAAGGAAAACGTATTCACGAAATACGTTTTACAATTAAAATGTGCAGAAAACGTATTTATAAAATACGTGTTTTTCATTTGTTTCCACTCCCTCTTTTTCCTATATTTTTGTCTGCAACTTAACTTTTGATTTTTTTTTTGGTAAAAAAATCAAACATTTTAAATATAATTGATTAACTAAAAAATTATTCATACGCAAAAATAAGAAAATGAAATAAAAATATTTGTATGTTTTAACATTTTTTAATTAAAAAGGTCGTATAAAACTACAAAAATAAAATAAAATTATATCAAATTAATTTCCACGAACATTTTCTATTCACAAGCGAAGTTGTGTTCATTCAATTATTAGCCAAACCTAATTTTCTATTCAAATGAACAAACGAACGAGAACTTGTCCAACATGAACCAACTTTTGTCCACAAATGTTTGGTGTGTTAAAAACCTCCTCCATCCTCCATACAGTTGATATTGACAATACAATATTCATTTGTTTCTGATAAGCTGAACAATGCCAACATCTAATAAACTGATAAACTGAACAATGCCAAAACATCATACTCACAATCCATCTATCTTCTCACAGAAAATAAAACATAATCACCTACAAACACTCCACATATCACCTCTCAAAGCAAGAATAAAAAGAAACAGTTCAATTGAGCCAAATTGTCGCCTGGAACAACATGCGTAAAAACTCATTCTTTAACCAAGCTACCTCATCATTTCCTGCAAATCAGACACTTTTCAATATATCACTGAAAAGAAGAAAAGAAAAAGACAGCTACAGATACTCTATCAATCACCTTAACAAAAACATCAATTTTCAATCATGTTATGCTCGAGAATTCATACAACTCCAATAAAAACTTTAACCGATTTTCAATCATGTTATAACTCGAGAATTCAGACAACACAAGTAAAAGCTCTAATCAAAATCTGCCTCCTCAAAAAATGAGTTATTGTAACTTCAAAATTTCAAAAATAAAAACTAATCCTAGCCATTGAAATTCACAAGCAATATATTTTTGTAAACTGAAGCATCTTATTGAGAAAAAAATAAGTACACTTGAAAAAAAAAAAAGGGTTTTTAAAACAGTAAAACAAAAAATTATTTGGCTATATAGTCACTTCTCCATTAAAGAAGCATCTTTAGTTGATATCCAAAAATATCACCTTATTTATGAGATGCAAGAATAAAAAGAAAACTTGCCTTAGCTATTTTAAGCCCGCGGAACAAAAAAGTGAAAACCAACTTTAACCAAGCGGCTTCATCATTTCCTGCAAATCAACACACTTTTCAACATTGTCACGGAAAATAAAAAAGAATATGACAGCTACCAAATACACTATCAAACATCTTAACAAGAAACCCAATTTTAATAATGATATAGTTAGAGAACTTTATAAAAAATCATATAACAAAATATACCTCGTCCAAATCCCGAATTGTCGGTACATATGCCATCTTGACGGCATGTTTTGCAATCATGCCCTTCCCCTTGCGACCCCAATCCGGTCCCCAATTATTGACATAAAGCCAATAATCAACCCCTCCAAGACACCCCGTCCCAACAACAACCACTAAATGGTTATTGACGAAATTTCTTGGTGACTCACAACCCTCATAAACCATCGTCGCATGGTCTAGACTACTAAGATATGCACGGCTCACCTCAAACAATATCAGGAAAGGTCCATTTGACTTCAACTGCATCAACAATGTGCTATTTGCTACAGATACGACGGCAGGATCGTACAACACATAGCTCTGTATGCTATAATGAGGACATGCCTACAATAAAAAAGAAAAATCAACTGGTAGAAAGACTACACATTTTGACTGAACAAGTGGTTTCATGACATCACCTTGTACACTTGCAGCATTAAAAAAAAATTATTAAAAAGAATATTAACGAAATGAAAAAAAAAATCTAATGTTTAAGAAGCAAGAAATCTCATTTCAAGTTCTTGTCAGGACATGAGAAGACAAATAACCAAGACAATAAGTTTGAAAATTAACAATAAAAAAATAGTGTTAGAATAGTACATTATTATACATGTGGAATGACTGTCGTGGACCAATGAAGGGACAGATTGCCTCGGTGGTGACTCCCATATAAACTAACCATCTTAAAACTTTGTGTACTTGAAGAGTCCTTGCACCATCAATGACATCTTGAACCGAGAGCTCAGGGATGTTTCTGGACCTCTTCAAGGCCCAAATGCGGTATCTTAGCTCAATGCATACGGTGGATGCGTGATGAACACAATAACCTATATTTTGTAGGACAAGAGTCTCATTTATTTTTTGAACAATTATTCTAAAATTTTAACACAATAAAAATATACTTACCTTGACGTTGATCAGCTGCTTGCGTGGTAGCTTGCCGCAGTATTGGTTGACCATTGATCGTCTCTGTGTCATACGACCATTCATCATCAAATGGGTTTGGGCTTAATCTTGGGCTCGAGCTCGGGCTACGTCTGGCACGCCTGGCACGTCTCAAGCGTCTATCACGATGAGCGATAACACGGAGAAACTTCAAAAATGGTCTCCTACGAACCATTGATATTCCCTGAGAGATATTAACATGCATTTGTTTTGGTTACAAGGCAAAACCTTTTTTTTTTTTAAAGAAAACAAACTAAGGGAAAGCAATAGCATTAAACCCTAACAAACACTAAAAAAAAAAAATCTGACAAACACTAATAAATTAAAAAATAATAAGTATGGGCTTTTGTTAGCATGTGTAGTTTTCAATGTACATGTTGTAAATCCCGTTCATTTCTTGTAAACGTGTGGTTTCCTACTTTGTTTTTGTATCTAGTAAACTTGACAAAATATCAATTTCAAAATTGTACAAAGGATCATGGTAACAAGCACTTACAACTCAAAGACATAGCATATACAGTGTTAATGCATTATGTCACAAATAGAAATTGGCACATTCAGATCATACAAAGGCAAAAGACAACATGCAAAATATATACAAAGGAGTCAAATAGATATGGAAAGAAATGCAAATTTAATAATTGAGAAAAAGATGTGACATGAGGGCATCTGATGGTATACTTTGATGCTTTGATGCTGACAGGCTAATAAATTTAAGGAAAAATTGGGGTTAAAATGATTTTTTCGAAGTTCTCGAGTCAATGGAGATTTCCAATAAGCTGAATTTGGGGCCAATATATAATAGAATCATAATTATTTTTTTTTCAAGTTCTTGGGCCAATTTGAGATTTCCAATAAGCTGAATTTGGGGCCAATATATATTAGAATCATATTTGATTTCAGGTACCAAATTGTAAAATACTAAACAACTACAATTAGGTTCAAGACTGACAAATTCTCAAACGCCATACACATGAAGTTTCGACTTCTATCATTTCAGAATTGCCTATAGTGAACTAATTGTGAACCATACACGTACAGCACAAGAAACGACAATGACGGAACAAAATGATACACGTATATCATTTAAGAATTTCCTACAGTGCACTAATCAAAGAAAGATCAATCAACCGGACGCGGTTTTCGTCAAAGTCGGACATCGACGACGACGAGGACCCCGCCCCAATTCTACCCCATAAAGCAGAAACAGGCAAACCCATACACACGCATCTAATCGGAAAACTAGTGTTAACAACGAATTAAAAGGAAAACCCATACAAACGCATCTAATCAGAAAACTAGCGTTCACAACGAATTAAATACATCTGCAAGTAGTATACAATTTTTTGCCTGCAAGCACACAAAACAGGGTTCTGTTGTCTGATAAATTATTGGCCTCCTAATATATCTGCAAGTATCCTTTGGCAACCATCTTCACAACAAACATTTCGAAGGGAAAAAAGAAGTGCATTACCGTTCGCGTCGGCCGGCGCTATGGAAAACGTCGCCGAAATCAGCAAGTGATGCGGGATTGACCTTCAAAAACGTGCTGGATACTGCGGTGGACCGTCGCGCAGGGTGATCTTTCCTTTCGGTGGAAAAAGTTCCGATGAGCGTCGCGAGGGAGAACCTGCAGGATCAAATCGCCATTGTCATTCTCGTCCTCATCAATGTTACTTTTTTTCTCGGTTAGGGTTTCAGAAACGGTGACCCGATTAGTCTGTTTCTATTGAGGTCTTCTTGCAAATACGTACAGCTTGAAGGTTAAAGATGTCCGAAAAATGTGAAATTGGGGCAAAAATGATAATTAGGATTCATGTAATCCAAAACAAACCCATGGATTCAAAGTACATTTTATCCGGGCCATAACCAGTCAAGCGGGCCTCAATCAATAGAACGAACATAGGATTAGGCGAGATATCCATATTCATCTATTAATATGTAAAAATGTAATGATATTTACTTGAAATAATAACTAAAAATTAGCCAAAAAAAAAACATTTAATTTCTCGCCTAAAGTATTTACTATATTGAATAATATTTTTGGCCAAAATTTAAAAATTTTGCCTAAATTAATATAATTAATTTTGGTCAAATCTTGCGGCTATTACATTTATTAGTTGTATGATTTTAATTTGGAATATAATATATTGACAAAACTTGCAGCTATTAACTTTATTAGTTGCATGATTTAAAATTGGAATATATTGCAGAAAAATAAAAAGATTTTTATTTAAAAATAAAAATAAAAAAATAATTATTCATGCAGAATTAGTTCGGATCCTCCCACATGTTCAATCTTTTTTTAGTGGGATACGGTAAACACCTCTTTATTGACCATTTATGAGTCATTATTAGCTTGGACGTAAACGAAATAGTCAATTATTTATAGTTTAATAAATTACGCAATAATTTATGGGTCAATATTAACTTGGACGTAAGCGAAATAGTTAATTAATTATAGTTTAATATGCAACTCAACTACTTAAGTTTTAATTTGAATAGTTTATACAAAAGTAGATTATTTTAAGTAATGAAACAATATAAATTTTATATTTATACTTATTAGTTATTATTTGCATAAGTTGTTAAATATATGATAACATTTTACCACTATACTATTTTACGAATCACAATATTATAGTCAAATCGAATTTCTGAATAAAAATTTTGAAATGATACTTATTTAGAAACGAATATAATGTTATTTATTACCAGTTATGTGCATCGCACGGGTTGTGTACTAATTTTAAATAGACATTTTTATGTAGTTTTATACAATTTAAACTTTATATAACATTTTCAATAAATTAGAATAGATAATTATATTACATATTGATTCTAAATTTTTAGTTTGTAAATATTACTTAATAAGAATTTTTAATTTATAAATATTAGTGAACATCTTACCCATGCAGGGCACGGGACTCATACTAGTTTATATAATTGCTGGCAGAGCAATTAATAAAATATTTTTACTTTCCCGCCAAAAGACGTTACAACATTTGACTTATTAATCGATTTTTCTTCGTATTATTTTATTCAACTTCATTTAAAAACGTTTTCCACCCATATTTTTAACTACTCGTGGTAGAAAGTTGTTACAATTATTTTAATTAAATGTAATCATGTACTTTTTACTATTATATTATATAATAGTAAATATTAATACTAACTATTAATAATTTACATCAAATGTTATATAAATTACATGAGTATAAAAAAGTTACATTGCAAAAGTTTTTGTTCAAATTCTTTATTCTAAAACCAATATTATCTCTTATTATTTTGTATCTCAAGAAACATTTTCTTTAAAAAAAAATAAATTGGCTAATAGTTTAATACCATAGTCAAACCACCTTAAATTCTTATAAATAATAATAATAATAATAATAATAATAATAATAATAATAATAATAATAATAATAATAATAATAATAGTAGTAGTAGTAGTAGTAGTAGTAGTAGTAGTAGTAGTAGTAATTAATTTTCAATTAAATTAATTGGCTATGATCTCTCAAAGTTAAAAACTACATTATCTCAAAACTTTTTTCAATCAATATAGTGTTTCATATATACTTAAATAATTTATATTTATATGATTATATTTTTAGTATTGATTAAAATTTAAAAATATGATATGTACATTATCTAATTTAAAATTTAATATTATATTTACAAATATAACTTATTATATGTTATTTATCTTTTTGCAGATGCACATGATCATTACTAGTATATATAAAGAGACAAAATATTTACTAAAAGTAGTAACAAAAAAAATCAACCAACATTTATTACAATATATTTTCGATAGATTTTCTTTTCATTTTTGCTTTTAATTTATTGCCAAAAATTTCGGTTAGCACTAAATGTACCCTAAATTGATGGAATTTCTGGATTTTATTTATGTAATATTGGTCTGAGTTTCGCGATTATGTAGAATTTAAATTTCCTGTTAATTACTTATTCGAAAAGATCTGATTGCATACAACATGTATCATTTCAAAATTAAATTTTAATATATATNNNTATATATATATATATATATATATATATATATATATATAGGGTGGGTCAAATGCGGACAACTGTTAAAATGAGGACACTAACTGATAGATTACATGTTAGGAATTACATGTTAATTGATCGATTTAAGGTTTCGATCAAGTAATTGTCGTCGTTCTTAATTCGTTGGTAGCGACTAACAGTCGTGCATTGTTAGGGATAACATAACATAAGGTACATGAACTGAGCTTATGTATTTGTGGCTTAGATCGGGCTATTTTCTTAGATTTTAATGCAACGAGCGAATTAAATTATGAGAGCTTATTCTGAGTTATTCGCTAGTTAGAATTAATAGAAGAGCCTGTTTCGATTAAGTAAAATTAAGGAAAAATTTGGGTAGCAGAGCTTATTGTTATCTAGGACCGGTAGTTTTAGAAGACGAGTGAAATTTGATAAGTGCATTAATTGGACTAGTTATTTGAGGGTGTAAACCGACTTGAGACCGATTTCATTCTCATATTCATTAGATTATTTGTTATTTCTGATTTCATCATCTTTGCACTTTAATAATTTATTTCTAGTTCTTGTTTATTTTCTTGTTTTGCTAGTCGTTTAGTATTAAATCAAATCTCATCATTTTTACTTTAATAATCTAGTTAATATAATAAATCATGGTTTATACCACACTCCCTGTGGGATCGACCCTTGCTCGTCACTACTAATAGTTAGCAGGGGTTAGACGAGGAAAATTTATAAATTCAAATTTGTCGTATAACGACGCGCGGTCAGCAGGTGAGCACTATATTTTCGAGGTACAAGGACGATTTTCCTATATTTCAATTTGAATTCAAAGACTTTGCAACTCTACAAGATGTCAACTGATGGGGCTCTACCTGGATCTAGGTAAAATCGGTTGAGAAGAGCTTCGATCCGCCTAAACTGCCTCGGGAGACCTGCAAGAACACAACGCCGGGAGGGATACCGGTGTCGGGCTTTCGATGTTTAAGTCAGCACAAGCAAGAAGAAGATAGTGGTCTACAATCTAGAGTTGTAATGTAAGTAGAGTGTGTAGAAAGTGGGAGAGGCATTAGGGTTTTACCTCAATCCCATTTTATAGGGAAATACCTTCCCGGAAATATCTGCCCGTGCAGCCCGAACTACCCCTGTGCCCGATATTTGATCTTATGTGTATCCTAATCACATCTTAGTCATCATCAGATTCTTTCTTATCCATTTACTACCTCTAGATCATGCTCTAGTAGTCATAGTGAACTCAACTCTCCGTAGATCTCGCGGATGAGACCTCATACTTAGTCACAGAGACCTCTAGTCTTCTCAGAACACCTCTAGCTCATCATACTTAGTCATAGAGACTTCTAGTCTCCTCAAACACCTTTAGCTCACCATACTTAGTCATAGAGATATCTAGTCTTCTCAGAACACCTCTAACTCATCATACTTAGTCATAAGGACCTCTAGTCTCCTCAGAACACCTCTAAATGATCATACTGAGTCATAGAGACCTCTAGTCACCTCAGAACACATCTAGCTCGCCATACTTAGTCATAGAGACCTCTAGTCTCCTCTAAACACCTCTACCTCGTCATACTAAGTCATAGAGACCTCTAGTCTCCTCAGAACACCTCTAGCTCGTCATACTTAGTCATAGAGACCTCTAGTCTCCTCAGCTCGACATCCTCAGGTCGCTCTTCCTTCAGGTCTCGCTTGGACCTCTTCATGTTTGACTCCGGTTCACACGTAGAGCTATATCATCTAGTGCCCTCCAAAACTTACTCTATTGCGAATCGAGATATAGAGTAAGGCCACTAATCTGAATAATTCTAACTATCAAAATTAATGTTGTATTTGAACAGATGTTTTCGTCGCTTCGCGATCAATATCTATTTTTATCTGTAGATTTTTTTCTGATCCAGGGGATTGAAATTGTTAGGTTTTAGCATTTATACCTTGTTTCCACTCTCATAGAATTAGTTCAAATCATCAGTTGGCCTTTGGCCCAACTCATAGGCTGAAATCACGATAGCCTTTGCTCGACGTCAGTTGTTTTTTTCCTCTCTCATGCGGCGTGCTGGTCGTGTTTCGCATGTAAGTTTTGTTGCTCATAATGCAAGAGAGTCGAGCAGGCATTCTGATGCTAGTATTGTGTCATGAGGTATGAGAAGTCCTCGAGGTATTATTTTGAGCTAATTCTAGAAGGCAACAATTGTCAGCCGGGGATTGCTTGTCTGAAGACGACCAGTGATTTATTTTTTATGTGATTCCTCCATGTCTTAGTCGATCATCCTCTCATTCTCATGCCTATTAAATCTTGTGTATCATTTTCGCATTATTTCCCGAGCCCTATTGTTCATAATATTCGCACTTTCTGTGACCTGTTAGCTTTTTTGGATGTGATAACTCGTATGTATTTGCACTTTTGTTTGTTTGTGATGTGTTGGTAGCTTGTTTCTGCTAGATATCTTTAACCACTTGAGTTCTAGGTCGTGAAGACCATCTTCTTTTGATCATGAGGTCGCAATGACCTGTATATTGTGTTGACTACTTTGTTCATTCATAATGAGGTCATGATGCTCTTGCTAGATGACGATGACTATTTGATCTTTGTTCAGGTCGCGATGACCATTTAATCATGCTGATGAGCTCAATTCCTCTAGGTCTCTATGACCATTTTTTCGAGGTCTCATTGTGCCCTTTATTAGGTCCAAAGACAAAGTCTATATGATCTTGTTAAGTCATGATATCACTTAGTTCGTGAAGTCCTGAAGTCGTCATATCCCTTAGGTCGCGATGACCTCTAACTCATCTTTGGTTAGGTCGCGATGACCTCTAATCTTCTTAGGTCGCAATGACCTCTAATTCATTCTTGTGAGGTCTCGATGACCTCTAGCTTGTTTTTATGAGGTCTTGGTGACCATTAGCTCAAGTTTTGTGAGGTCGAGATGACCGCTAGCTCCTCCTTTGTTAGGTCTCGATGACCTCTAGCTCATGTTTGACACCTAGCTCCTTCTTCGTTAGGTAGAGGTGACCTCTACCAGGTCGAGATAGCCTCTAGCAGGTCGAGATGACCTCTAGCTCCTCCTATGTCAGATCGAGATGATCTCTAGTAGGTTGAAATGTCCTCCAGTAGGTCGAGATGAGCTCTAGCTCCTTATTTGTCATATCTAGATGACCTCTAGCAGGTCCAGGTGAGCTCTAGCTCCTCCTTTGTCAGATCGAGATGGACTCTAGCAGGTCGAGATGAGCTCTAGCTCCTCATTTGTCAGGTCGAAATGACCTTGCTCCTCATTCGTCAGGTCGAGATTACCTCTAGCTACTCTTTTGTCAGGTTGAAATGACCTTGCTCCTCATTCGTCAGGTCGAGATTACCTCTAGCTACTCTTTTGTCAGGTCGAGATGACCTTTAGCTCCTCTTTTATCAGGTCGAGATGATTTTTATATGATTTTATATAATTTTTTTTAAAATCATATATATGGTAATCCAGATGGATCGAAGTTTTTTACTTTTTTATATATATGGTAATCCAGATGTAGTTTATATGATTTTTTTTAAAAAAAAAAAGAAAAAAAATTATATGGTAATCCAGATGGATCGAAGTTTTTTACTTTTTTTACACTAATATTATAGTTCCCAAAAAAAAAAAAAAAAAGTAGCACCACAGCGAGAATTTATCTTTCCCCCAACTCATTGATTCGAAAAAGTTACGCACTTCCATAAAGCTTCAAATTCGGTGATGATCGATGGTTAGATACTACATCTGACAGTCAATGATTAAAACAATTCCATTTCTACGTAGGATGATAATTCTAATATAGCTAATATTCCCTCACAGGTTAAACTTCAACGTATGGAAAATGGCCAGCAATAAATCCAGTAGCTGGGTGTGGAAATTCTTCATCATCAGGACATATGCCACAACCAAGTTTTCTTTTTTTGACTGCAAAAATTACAAATACAAAAATTTGAATTCTAAGATAAAAACGTTCAAATTAGAACAGAACTATTCAACTGCAACGTTTTTCTCAATCTAAGGTGAAAGAAAACCTGTATCAAGCCACAAAGTATACACATTAAGAAGTACAAATAACACGACTGTCACATGCATAAATAATCAATGTTTAGGATAACTCAACAAATTCAATTTATCTCAACGTAAGAGATGATCTTGCAACAAGAAAACAATCATTATAGAAAGCATATCCCCACAATAGGCAGTTCCTTAGCGGCATTTGCCCATATCTACAGAAGTCATCGGCTCTTCAAACAAGGTACAAAGATACACACAAATACTCAAGTTGTGAGTTCATGGACAAATCACAGCACATTAACCAACAACACCCGATAGGTAAGCAGATAAGGAAGTTAGGAGCATTACCAGGATCATCATTAGGTTTAATGACAAAACAATGAGTGGGATGAAGTTCCGCACCACAGTCAAAAATCTCCGCGAAAAACAATTGCGGGGACAAGTCGGCACAATCAACATTTTTGGGCACAGCCTTGAAGAAGATGTGATGATATGCTCCTGGTTCTAAGCTTGAACTCGGTGGAATGAGTTTACCATTTTCTTTCAACATTTTCAGAAGGTCAAGCTCAATGCCCTAGACCACATGAGAAAGTAAATAAATAACCAGAGCACATGAGTATATAGAATTAACTTAAAATTATTAAACAAAAAATGAGACAACCTGTTCCTTGTGATACTGCACTAAAGCAACTTCTGCCAGACAAGACCAAGGATGGCTAGTGAACAAAGAAGAATGATAACAATCATAGGAAAACTAAATAATAAAAAAATGGCAAAAGTGAATCTGCGATAGCCAAGCTAATCAGCAGACGTGAGAGAATTATAATGTAAATGACAAAGACATACAATGTTGCTTTAGGGTCTGACTTTCCATCCTTCATGAGACAGTGTAGGTATTCAGCTTGCCTTTTCCTGCTCCAGAGAGAAAATTAAAGGCATGCATGCCAATAGCAAATACTAATGTGCATCAAATAAAAAATATTGAACAGAGAATAATTAGACGTTGTAAATTATATACAGACAAAATTGACGATGCTAGATTTTCAAATCCTTAATAATGAAGTATGTTACATCTCTGAATGTTGATTCTAACTCTAAGGGCGGGCGAGAGAGAGCTTACGTATATTGTTATCAATCATGCCAATCACATAAGAAACACTTTCTAGATGCCAAATATATGCAAATATAAATATATATAATATCAGGATCCTAAAAATAATGTGAATTATTCAGGGAACAATGCATTTTCGGAATGTCATCACATCATAACTACTGCAAGAAGGCCGGCCTTTTCGATGAACAAAAAATCACCAAATAATAATACAGAAACAGAATACAGTAATAAAAACACAACTATACTTGCGTATAATCAAATGTCATCACACGCAATACATGAAAAACAAAGCCATATCCCATCAAATTAAATACTTTACTAATTTTCATCTTTTCAAAAGATATTGAAGGTATGTTATGTATTTGCGATGCAGCATAGAAAATATGTACTTTTCAGAGCAATAAGCCAAAGGTTGAAAAGGGGAGCAGGACGGTCT
>CACSLK010031421.1:3841415-3858782 GCA_902706635.1 Striga hermonthica | reverse complement strand
TATTTGTCCAAACCTAATTACGAAGCATGATTTTTCGCCAAATAGGATTCCGAAGCACCAGAAGCAGCCACGTAGGCTCAGCGCATTCGGGAATTATATATAGGGAGGATTTTAAAAGTTTATAACCTTTGTTTTTCTTATCGATTTTACGTATATAGGGCACATTTGCTTTCTATGATAGGATAAGATTAGGCCATTAATCTGGGTTAATCTTACGTTTGTTAACCATGATTTCGGCCCGCCTGATTATGACCGGCCCGAGATAAAAATGCAGTTATCTTGCATATTCAAGATACAATAATCTCGGGGGGGAGGGCGTGATATTTTTATCTGTACAGTATGGAAAGAATTAAATGTCTATTTTGTCCTTGAAAGCAAATTAAATTACATCATTTTGCTTCCCTTCCATCCCAATCACCGATCCTTCGCAACCATCCGCCGCTCACCGAGCAACAGTGTCCCTCTAAACCCCCCTCCTCCACCGACCAACACGTTCGTCACTGTTCCGATATACTCTCGACATTCAGTTCCCTATTTTCTCTACCTCTGGTCAAGATCTGCCGGCATCCATTCATTTCTCTCTCGCCATTCACTGCTAGATTTGCTCAAGATCTGGCGACATTCACGGGCCACCGCCAACAACGTATTTTCCCGCCTCCATCTTTTGGCCAACGAGCAAAGGCTGCCACTATTTCAAAGGACAGGGGAAGAGTGAGAGCAAACTTAGAACCAGAGACGGATCCACCACAGGCCTGGGCTGGGCTGAAGCCCAGGCTTATTACTTATTTTTACTACCCTTTAGCTTAAATTTTTTTTTTGTCTTTATTCCAGCCCAGCCCTTTAAAATAAAAAAATACACTGAGGCCCAAACTCAAAGGCCCCAAACATAAGTGAATGCTCACTCCTTCAGCCGTAATAAAAAAGAAATTGTTATCTTCATTGACCAAACTCTGCACCTGCGTAATCGCAAAAATAAAATAATGAAACAAAAAGCTTCACCTGCCTTTGCGTTCGGTCACCGGCCGGGCCGCCCGAATTTCATCGTGAAGTCGTCGATCCGACCAGCCTCCGGCCCACCACTGACCAAGTTAGCCCTCCGATTTGAAGGTACCCAAAAAAAAAATCTTTACAAACCCTAGATGACTAAATTATGAGGTTTGATGATTATGTGAGACATATAGTGTTATTATGAGGTTTGATTATTGTGTGAGACATCATGTTTGAGTGCTATGTTTTAGAGAGGAAAGAGGAATTTGAACTTTTAAACCTAAAGGGGTTCATTATTTCTTGTTTGGTATGGGCCTAGGGGGATGTTTTATTATCGATTTTGTCTTTTGGTAAATAATTTATTTGGTGTGAATTCAATTTTGAATGTAAGATCATGACTTCATGAGTATAGATTAATGTAAAAATGAATAGTTTAAATATTAATATTTCAACTCATATTTGGCTTAAATAAATGGACATATTTGGATTATATTGGTATTGTGGAATTTTCAGAAATTCACATGGAGCACCCACCTTCGGCCAAGAAAGGAAAAACCACATTGATATCATCGTTCTTTAAGAAACGGGATCGTCAAACTAGTGAAAGCACATCAAATACGGTACAGAATGAGCATAATAATTCTCCTTCGCCGCACATCGCTCCAATTCTCCCAGAGCCAGACTCGAACACGACTACTTACTGTTTTTTCCATTTTTGTTACTATTTTCGTTGCTATTTTGTGTGTCGTTTCCCCCGTTTTAGGTCTCTTCTTAGGTATTTCCAGTCCATTTTGTCGTTTTTAGTATTTTCTTTGTTTTTTCCTCCTATTTTTCTTGTTTTTCGTGTTTTTCCGGTTGAGGTGGTTTCAGGTTTAGATGATGATAGCGGTATTCGGTTCCTGGCTCCCAGGAGTTATGCATTGGCTCATGCGTCTAGAACATTCGAGGATTGAGTTTTTAGCTCGGAGAAGACCCGAGGGACGCTAGCCGAGAGCACGTAGTCCGAGAAGTAGTTTTTTTTGGAGCAGCCCAGACCATAGCGGCGCTATGGCCATAGCGCTGCTATGCCCACATTAGCTAGCGACGGTACGCAGCATAGCGATGGGCTGCAGCTCGAGCATCTCTACCCATAGCGGCGCTATGGCCATAGCGGCGCTATGCCCTGATTGTAACAGTCGCGATATTCGTGGATTTCAAATTGGGAGACTTATTAGATCGAGCCTAGGTTATTATTTCAGCTCTCCAGACTTCGTTTTTGAAGCTTTTTCATGACAAAAACATCTTTTCTCATAATCTTGCTTTTGGATTGGATTTTGGAGGACAAAACCTTTTTTTTAGCTTGTGGATTCGGTTGTTCGTCGTTTTCGACATTGAACTCATTAATCGTAAGCTTTCATTTCGTTTCTTTAATGATTATGATGGCTTGGATTGTTATGGATTTTGTTGTTGAATGCATGATGAGTAGCTAAATTCGTGTGCTAGGGATAGGGGATTGGTGTTTTGATTTCGTTTGTGATTGTGGGTGTTCGTTGATTGCTCATCTTATGCGAGTTAATCTTGAATTAGGGTTTTTCAATCATTATTATGGATTTTGAGAATTGTTGAAGGGTGACACTTCAACTTGCAATTGTTTCAATTGAATTTGATAAATTCATGTTTGATGTTGTTAATTCTAAACGGGCTAGTTGATTAATCATCTTCTAGTCTAAGTTAATCGACTCTTAGAACCCAAAATGGAGGAGTCGGTCGAAATAGGCTCGCATAAGCTAGGCTTGTTCGTAACTGTATTGCCTAGGAGTTAAATGACTTGTTAACTTGCCGTTCTAGTTTGTTCTCTTGTTACGAATAGTTATTGAGAATGAGTACTTGAGCGTGTAGGTTATTCAAATCACTTAACTGGACAATCACTTGCTCGATAATCACATTCGAACCAAAGCGGACATCCCCGACTCCCTAGCTTCTCTAATCCTATATGTTCTACGTTGCTTGCTATTTACATTGCTTAATTTAGATCCTCGTGCTAGTAGATAATTAAAATCAACCCAAATCAACTGAATTAGAATGTCTAGGATTCTTATTTATTTCATTCGTGTTTGAATAAACGCACAAAGTATTCCGGCTAACCTTCCTCGTGAGACACGACCCGGTGTTCAAATCTTTCGATTCTACTCCGGAAAATATTTACAACACTTACATTGAGCAAGATCTGGGAAAAAGAAAGCAAATAGGTGAATATCCCATTCACCTCAGAGATGGAATTAGACGGGAATATTTAAGAGCAGGACCTTATCAACCGAAAATGGAAACATATCCGACCACACGATTTGGTGTCCAAAATCGCAGTTTTTAAAAAAGGTGATTTGATAAGTTTCATTGGCTAGAATATATACCCACCGCGGATAGAGCCTATTGTTTTTACTGCTTTTTGTTCTTAAGTGAAGTTAATATGCATAATACTTCATCATTAGCAAAGGAAGGATTTCATAATTGGACGCGGATAAGTCAAGGAGATAAATGTGCATTTCTTACTCACATTGGTTCTACAGCTTTATCACCTCATACTATGTGTGTTAGAAGAGCGGAGGATTTGATGAGGCCCTCCAGTCATATAGACAAAGTCTTGTATGCCCAGTCGAAAATTGAAAAAGAGAGAAACCGTTTACGCTTGAAGAGTTCAATTATGAGCATTCGATGGTTAGCACTTCAAGGTTGCTCGTTCAGAGGCAATGACGAGTCATCTTCTTCTTCAAATCGTGGAAATTTTATTGAATTAATCAAGGCTTTCGCTAGTATGAATGCTGAAGTTAATGAAGTTGTGTTGGAGAATGCACCAAAAAATGCTCAATACATTGCTCCAGAAATTCAAAAGGAGATTCTAAATATTATGGGCAATAGAGTACGCCAAATGATTCGTGAAGAAGTTGGAGGTAAGCATTTTTGTATTCTTGTTGATGAAGCACAAGATATATCAAAAAAAGAGCAAATGGCCATTATTTTGAGGTTTGTCAATGATAGTGGAACGTTGACCGAACGTTTCTTTTCAATCAAAAATGTTGCCGATACCACTTCATTAAATTTGAAAAAAGATATTTGTGGCGTTCTTTCTCATCACGATCTCCATGTTAAAAAAAATGAGAGGACATGGATATGAAGGTGCTAGTAATATGCGTGGTTCGTAGAATGGTCTTCAAGCTTTATTTCTCAAAGATTGCCCATATGCTTATTACATTCATTGTTTTGCACATCGATTACAATTGACATTGGTTTCTGCTGCGAAGGATGTTAGTGTTATTTGGGAGTTCTTTTCTCACTTGGATAATGTTGTTAATATCATTACTTCTTCTCCAAAGCGTGTTTATGAGTTGCGAGCAGCTCAAAGACAAGAAATTGAGAATTTATTAGCTAATGGAGAGCGAGACTCGGGATGTGGTGCCAACCAAACTAGTAACTTGCAACGTGCTGGAACCACTCGTTGGAGCTCTCATTATAACTCCGTGAAGAGCCTGATTGATATGTATGCCGCCACTTGCAAAGTGTTTGAATATCTCATGGAGCATTGTCCGAGTGGAAGATCTAAGGCTGAAGTTCGTGGGGTTTATAAAAATATGGCAACCTTTGAATTTGTGTTTGTCTTGCATTTGATGCACAAAATTTTCAGAATCACTGATGCTCTTTGCCAGGTACTTCAAAGAAAAACTCAAGATATAGTGTCGGCTATTACATTTGTTTCTACCACAAAAAAAATTCTTCAAGATTTAAGGGAATCTGGTTGGAAGGAATTTCTTGAGGATGTTAATGTTTTTTGCTCGAAAAATGGTATTGATGTTCCGAACTTAGATGAATTTTATAAGGTTGGTCGTTCTCGTGGACATACCACAATTGAACATCATTACCACATTGACATCTTCAATGAAACAATTGATTTCATTTTGATGGAGTTGAACGTACGGTTTAATGATGCCTCTATCGAACTTCTTTCTCTCACTGTGGCTTTGGATCCTAAAAATTCTTTTGAATCATTTAATAGTGATGATATTTGCAAGCTTGCGAGAAAGTTCTATCCGGAAGATTTTACGTCTCAAGATATTGTGACTTTGGAATATGAGTTAATTCATTATAAGCATGATGTGCTTAAGATTTTTCAGGCATCTACGCTCGTTGAATTATGCCAGAAATTAACAGAGAGTGGTAGATCGAAAGTGTACGTTATGTTAACTAGATTGATCCATCTAGTTCTGACGTTACCAGTTTCTACTGCTACAACCGAACGAGCATTTTCAGCCATGAAGCATGTGAAGACAGCACTTCGCAATAAGATTGGAGATGGTTTTCTCGAAGATTGTTTGATTCTCTTCATCGAACGGGAACTTACTAATCGCATAAGTATAGATTCTATTATTGATGAATTTTATTCTGTAAAAACTCGTCGGGCACAACTTCAGTGAACATTTGAAGATAAAATATTATGTATTTTTTTATTATAATGAGTATTTAATTCTAGCCCAGTCTATTTTTATTTTCTGGATCCGTCCATGTTAGAGAGTGAGAGACGGTTGTGGGTTGTGGTGTTTGTTCTTGTTCCCAGTTTTGGTTCTGATGTTCATGTTCCCATTTTTTATTTTGAATTTTTGTTCTTTTACATTTTCCAGATTCATGGTGTTTTTTGATATAATAAACATTTTGAGCACTCATTTCCAACAATAGTAGTGTGCTTATATGATACTGCACCCTCTTTGAATGTAGTGTACTCTTGTGTCCTACAGGGAAGGCATGACAAGCTAGTTAGTAGATTGCTTCAATTGCAGAGTAGCATTTTCTGTTTTTTTGTGTATGCTCTATATTCCTGCTCAAATGGTGTTAATTGCTATATGACATGAAGTAACACCCTTACTGGAGCTAGCTTACCAAGGCGCTCAAATGGTAAAGTCCGGAATCTGGTTTTTAACGGTGAACCCTTGCGAATATTTCTATCCATTAACTTTTAAAATTATTAAGTGTTCAATGGAACAAAGCATTATGGGGAGAGTAAAATGATTTGCAGTTTGTTTGTGTTTGATGGGTAAGTACTCGAAAAGATTGATTGTGAATGACTTGTTTTTGTTTTATGTTGGTTTGATGGTAAGATATAAAAAAGAATGATTTATGATTTGATAGTTAGGGTTTTTTCCGGTGATTTAAGGTTCGATTTAAGGTTCTTCTCTGTCGATTGTGAATTAAGGGGACTTGGGTTGAGGATGCTAATGTGACTGGAAAGTATTTTTTTGACTGGAAAGTTTTTTTTGGATCTTATGTGTTCAACACTTCAACGGGCCTATGTGTTTTTTGCTCTTCCCATTCCGACTGGAAATTGTTTTTTTGGATCTTATGTGTTCAGAGTTGGGTGGGATGAATAATCCTTTTATTTGGGATGGTTTTAGCAATTTGTGAGATAATTTCTCATGAAAAATACTAAGGAAAGTATTGTTGGATTGTAAATTATGAAATTTGTTATGCTTCTGTTCAAAATCCCTAATTAACTCAATTTGGTCATTGAAAGAGTATGTGAATTGATGAAAATAATTAACTTGTAATAAAAATAAAAATTGATGTGTTCATTTTGTTGAAGATGTTGGTCATTGAAAGGGTATGTGAATTCATTTTAATATGTGACAAATGGTTACGAGGTCTATGTGTGTCTATGTGATGCTCTTCAAGAGGATCCAAGGGGTGTGTATAAATCCTATTTTTGATAATTTCATAAAAGTGTTTGCTTTATTGTTGTTAAATTAAGATGTGATCGTTTTCTGTGCTTCAGACTTAGATTGGTTTATTCGATTTGCTGTTTAGGACAAGTAATGTTGGAATAACGATGTGGTGTTTGTTCTTGTTCCCAATTTTTGTTCTTTCACAATTGATGTTCATGTTCCCATTTTTTATTTTCAATTTTTGTTTACCAAGTTTTTGTCCTAATTAATTTCTCAACAGTATATGGATTTATTGTGAAATTTGAGTTTGGTTAGCATTTCCAGTTCAAAACTGAACTACTTGTTTTATGGATTGTACTCCTCTTACACCAAAAATGAGATGTAATTGTTTTTTTCCTGAATGTGTTATGAATTACTGTGACTGAAACTTCATAGTGAAATTGCTGATTTGAATGCAGATCTTCTTCATTCAGATCTTTTTACTGTGACTGAAACTTTATAGTGAAACTTTATGGATTGTACTCTTCTTACACCAAAGATGAGATACAATTAGTTTCTGATCTTCTTAATTTGAATGCAGATCTTCTTCATTTTCTTCGAACATAGTAGATACGACATCTACTAATGAGGTATGATGTTAATTGTTGAACAAATTAAAAGCTTCATGATTTTTTGGTGCTTAGAACACCTCTTTTTGGAAGTTTGTTACAACTAAAAAAAAGGTTTCTTGACAAGAAACTGGTTTCTTGAGCTAGAAACAGAAACAGGTCTCTTGACAAGAAACCTGTTTCTTGAGCTAGAAACATGTTTCTTGACAAGAAACTAGCATTCAAACCAGTTTGTTGCTCAAAAAACCTGTTTCTTGTGGTTTCTGGACAAGAAACTTGTCTTTAATTTTAAATATTTTATTTTTCAATAACTAGAAAGTATTTAAAAAAATAACGTATTGTTTCATAAATTTTACGGTCATGGTTGGAGTTGGCGATGGAATCAGGCTTGCAACTGGAGTGGCAAAATAAACTGCCAGACATAGCCTGGAGTGATACGCATCATTGATGCGCAATTAGGTGTGTGTGGCCGCCTTACGGAGTTCAAAGAATCGATTTTTGGACACTTTTTGAGGTTCGATGCACATGCATTCTACAATGGAAAACTACTGCTAGCACTTTTCGGTCGGGAGGTCATTGTTGATGGTGCTCGGGAGAAGGAGCATTGGTATAGAATCGGCAAAAAAAAACAATGAATTTGGCAAATTCGAGTTTTGCCAAATTACCGGGTTGAAGTTCGGTAGGTCATCGTACATTCTCGACGAGCACGAGTCTATACCACCACCGGAAAATGGGGTATATCGCCATCATTACGACGGTAGGAGTGTAGTCGGTGTTGACTTGCTAAATGACTTCAAGAACGGTAGGTTCGCGGAGTACCCCGATGACACATTCAAGGTTGCACGCCTACTGATAGTTCACAATTTTTTCTTTGCACCCGACCCTAGAGCCACTGTGCCACTATGGCTTTGGAGTTTAGTGGAAGAGTCTGAGATGTTTAGGTTGTTTCCTTGGGGGGCGTATGCCTTCCAACGATTACATCATTACCTTGATGTTGGCATACGCGCGCCTGAGGATGGTTGTGATGTGCAGTTCAACATCCACGCGTATTTGATGCCTCTTCAGGTACATGTATACAATTTAAAATTGTTATTTATTTTACGTTTTCTAGTTGTTTAAAAAGACAATTAATGATTTTTTGTTATTTCGTTTAAAAAGGCCATTTATGATTTCTTTTTTTTTTTTAAATAGATATGGGCTTGTGAGATGATGCCCGACTTTATACGAGGAGGTGGAATGGTATGCAGCGGAAATGGTCTATCGAGAGGCACTCAGTAGATTTGCCCAAAGAAAAATTTTCTTCAGTTGTCTGACATTGATAAGCCCGAGGTAAATATATATGTTCTACATTAAAATTGCTATATAATTCTTGTTATGAAATTATTCTTATTCTTAATCTTCTTTTTGTCAATTTTTTTTTTTTTTTTCTTTTTTCTGGCATTTTCTTAATAGATTCAATGTATACCAATGTGTCTGACTGATGACGAGAGGAATGCTTCGTATATAGCTAATGTTGAATTGGACTTATCAATGGGGTTGCAATATATCCACCACAACTCGTGGAAGAGTTGTTGCAAGCCGCTAGGTGGACTTGCCACCAAAAAAGGAAGCTTGGACAGGCGATGAACAGGCATTCGAAGAAGCTGGCTGTAGAGGCAAATGATGAAATTGAAAAGGAGACGGAGAGGGAGCCGAGAGAGCCTCAAAAGGAGCCGAGGGAGCCTCAGAAGGAGCCAGTTGGAATGGACAAAGACCTAATCAAGCAATGGGTAGAGGAAGGCGTTTCAAATTGCATGAAAGACTTGATGCCTTCGATAGTGGAACAAACTTTACGTCAGGTTGTCCCCATTGCCATTGATCTGGCATTTGATGAGGTCTTTCGAAGATTGGATAATTATGTTATTTCGAGAACTGGGAATAAAACTAGAGGAGCTGAGAGTCCATCCACTCCAAATTTTGATCATGGGGTAACTTCTTAACTTTTACATTTGACGTGTCCTTTTTGACATTTTTCGTAAGTTAGAATTTTTTCATTCTTTGTAAAATGATGTTAAGCAGTTCTCTCAGGCGGCCTTCTCCACTCGAGGATAATCAAGCGGTCCTCTCAATCTGGCGGTACCAACTTTTGGTCATGGGGTAAGTTTTTTTACATTTGCACATTTATGAATTTTTCCAGAAAATAAAATTTGTTTCTCTTTAAACTAATATTTTTGGTTCCAAAAACTCTTAGGTGGTTGATAACGAGTATGAGAGAGAAGAGAAGGAAGAGAAAGAAGGGAAGGAAGAGGAAAAGAAGGATGAGGAGGAGGAAGAAGAGAAGGGGAACGAGGCTAAGAAAGAAGAGGAGGAGAAAGAAGAGAAGGAGAAAGAGGAGGAAGAGGAAAAGAAAGATGAGGAGGAGTAAGAAGAGAAGGAGAAGAATGATAAGAAAGAAGAAGAGGAGGAGCATGAGGTGGTTGCCAATGAAATAAATTATTTACATTTGCATTTGACTTGTGTATATTTTTTCCTGAATAACAATTTAGTTCTTCTAGAATTAATATTTTTTGTTCTAAAAACTCTTAGTCGATTCATGAGGAGAGGTCCGAGAAGAAGTCCCCTCAAAATTTGGAGCAGGTGGTTGAGAATGAGGTAAACGAACATTTGTACATATATTCCATAATTAAACATTCACAGCCAGTTGACTTCCCAACTGCGGTTGGCCGAAAGAGCACCTCAACCGCGGCTCGCCATTTAGCCGCGGCTGAAGATTGTCTTTCCTAGGTTGAAAGTTCAAAATATCATTCACAGTCGGTTGACGTCCCAACCGCGGTTGGCCGTGAGTGTACCTCAATCGCGGCTCGAAATTCAACCGCGGCTGAAGACAGGTTTGATTATGGGCTCGTAAAGTTTGCGCGATGTTGTTTCTTGAGCAGAAAACAGGTTTCTTGTTCAAGAAACCAGTTTCTTGAGCAAGTGTTTCTTGAGCAGAAAACAGGTTTCTTGTTCAAGAAACCAGTTTCTTGAGCAAGAAACATGTTTCTTGAGCAGAAAACAGGTTTCTTGTTCAAGACACCAGTTTCTTGAGCAAGAAACATGTTTTTTGAACAAGAAGCCTGTTTTCTGCTCAAGAAACCTGTTTCTTGCTCAAGAAACTGGTTTCTTTAATATGAATGTTTGTGTCGAGAGCGCTATGAGCTACTAAATTCTCTATCTAGGGTTAAGGGATTGTCGTTCGAGTTCGAAGTTTGCACGATTTTGTTTTTTGAGCAGAAAACAGGTTTCTTGTTCAAAACACCAGTTTCTTGAGCAAGAAGCAGGTTTCTTGAACAAGAAACCTGTTTTCTGCTCAAGAAACCTGTTTCTTGCTCAAGAAACTGGTTTCTTTACTATGAATGTTTGTGTTGAGAGCGCTATGAGCTACTAAATTCTCTATATAGGGTTAGGGGATTGTCGTTCGAGTTCGAAGTTTGTGCGATGTTGTTTCTTGAGCAGAAAACAGGTTTCTTGTTCAAGACACCAGTTTCTTGAGTAAGAAGCAGGTTTCTTTAACAAGAAACCTGTTTTCTGCTCAAGAAACTTGTTTCTTGCTCAAGAAACTGGTTTCTTTAATATGAATGTTTGTGTTGAGAGCGCTATGAGCTACTAAATTCTCTATCTAGGGTTAGGGGATTGTCATTCGAGTTCGAAGTTTGCGCGATGTTGTTTCTTGAGCAGAAAACAGGTTTATTGTTCAAGAAATCAGTTTCTTGAGCATGAAACAGGTTTCTTGAGCAGAAAACAGGTTTCTTGTTCAAGACACCAATTTCTTGAGCAACAAGCAGGTTTCTTGAACAAGAAACCTGTTTTCTGCTCAAGAAACTAGTTTCTTTAATATGAATGTTTGTGTTGAGAGCGCTATGAGCTACTAAATTCTCTATCTAGGGTTAGGGGTTTGTCGTTCGAGTTCGAAGTTTGCGCGATATTGTTTATTGAGCAAAAAACAAGTTTGTTGTTCAAGACACCAATTTCTTGAGCAAGAAACAGGTTTCTTGAACAAGAAACCTGTTTTCTGCTCAAGAAACTTGTTTCTTGCTCAAGAAACTTGTTTCTTGCTCAAGAAACTGGTTTCTTCACTATGAATGTTTGTGTTGAGAGCGCTATGAGCTACTAAATTCTCTATCTAGGGTTAGAGGATTTTCGTTCGAGTTCGAAGTTTGCGCGATGTTATTTCTTGAGCAGAAAACAAGTTTCTTGAACAAGAAACCTGTTTTCTGCTCAAGAAACCTGTTTCTTGCTCAAAAAACTGGTTTCTTTAATATGAATGTTTGTGTTGAGAGTGCTATGAGCTACTAACTTCTCTATCTAGGGTTAGGGGATTGTCGATCGAGTTCGAAGTTTGCGCGATGTTGTTTCTTGAGCAGAAATCAGGTTTCTTGTTCAAGACACCAGTTTCTTGATCAAGAAACAGGTTTCTTGAACAAGAAACCTGTTTTCTGCTCAAGAAACTGGTTTCTTTACTATGAATGTTTGTGTTGAGAGTGCTATTAGCTACTAAATTCTCTATCTAGGGTTAGGGGATTGTCGTTCGAGTTCGAAGTTTGCGCGATGTTGTTTCTTGAGCAAAAAACAGGTTTCTTGTTCAAGTAACCAATTTCTTGAGCAAGAAACAGGTTTCTTGAGCAGACAACTAGTTTTTAAAAAAGTATATATATATACATATATATATATATAAAGAAAATCTATAAAATATGTATAGAAAAATACAAAAAATTATATACAATATATTAGTAATTAAAACTTATTTTCTATGCTATTTTAATTTAAATCAATAATATTATTTTATATTAAAAATGTACTAACAATAGTTATATTTTACATTTCTAGATAAGCTTTTGAAAATATTTATAATGATTTACACTTTCGGTCTCTTAGTTGTAATCAAGATTGTGATTTATAAAACCAAGTATTTAGTTTATTGTTACATTTATGAATATTGATTTTCACTTTTTTTTTTTTATAATCACATATTCTGAACTTTATTTATTTTTTAAAAAAAATGTTATAAGCTCTCTCAATAAAATATTATGCAATGTGCTGCAAAAGTAAAATTTAAATTAATTTTTCAACCAAAAAAACTTATTTTTTCATAAATTATAGATGTTGCACTTAAATCATAAATACATGAAATATTTTCTTCTTTTTTTTTAAAGTTTGAGGGTGATACGGATTCTAAGTATTTAAAAACACAATGGTAAACGTATCTATATTTATATTTATAGTAAATACATTTGTATACGAAATTAATGTTTCAACTTAAACTATATTATTTAACATTTAAAATCGAGCTCCCTTGAGTGAAATTTCTAAATCCGTCACTGTATACAACTCCATTTACTATAATCAATCTAAATTATTATTTTCCTACTAATACTATTTTGAAATTTATTCTCGCTAGACTTCATATGTTCAATTACTATTGGTAACATCTATTTAACACCTTAAAATAATACTTAATTTATCAATCCTTAACCGCCCTATAACTGAAATCCACAAGTTTCAATTACATTTTGGCAAAAAATACAACGTTATGTATCAACCATTAACATTAGTCCACGTTTTGCCATATAAATTATAAAATTTTCCCAAGTCACCTAAGGCTGCGCACGTGTGGATTACCAACTATCCAACGTTGTCAACTCCTCTACATCAGTTGTGGCGGACTATTTGGCTTCGTTAGCAGCTACTGGCCCGAGTGGGGTCTCCAGATTGGATCAACCCCGCCAAGGACGAGCGTATGGTTGCACCATGATAAGATTGGTATGTCGTATCCGCAATGGATTATTCTCTAGGCTTGCGTAGCCTCCTTGTTTTGCACCAAAAAAAAAAAAACTTTTCTAAAGCTGTGTCCATTGCATTATTTTTTACCTTATCAATGTCGATATAGTTGCGAATGTCTGCACAATTAAAGGGATAGCATATAATTATTATGGAAAAAAAAAATTAATGAAAAAAATAAAATTTCATTTTACGTATATGGCAAGTGTAAATAAATATTTTACTTTGAACAAATATTCGTAATCAGATGTCATAATCTGAAAAACAATACACTAGTATTATTAGAGTTACAAACGAGTCGAGCTGAGTCGAGCATTGACGTTATCGAGTAGAACTGATTTCTTTTTTTTTTTAGTTGCTCGAGCTCGATTTATGAGGCTAGAGCTCGACTCGATAAAAAAAGTACAATCACTCAAGCTCGAACGAAATCAAAATTCTCGGGCTCGGCTCGAGTTCGACTCGAAAATTTAAGTGGAAAAATAAAATTACCGTTAAACAAATATGCTATACTATTGTATTATATATTTATAAGGGGTATTTTAGTAATTCAACTTATATCTTGAGCTACTCGATGAGCCACTCGACAATGCAAAATATGGGCTCAAGCTCTCAAACTCGAGCTCAAGTCGAGCTTTGACTCGAGCGCTCGCGAGCCGCTCGGTTCGTTTGCTGCTCTACTATTATACATAGATAATTTTATTAAAAAAAAATATATATGATAAGTCTGTTATTGCTGGACCAAAATCTTTTAAAATACTCCTAGATCGTCGTTGGGAGGTGGATATTATTCATGGCTATCGGGAAGTCAATTTTGTGGCTGATTTTTTAGCTTCTTTGGCGGCGAGATGTCCGGGTGGTTTACAGAGGTTGGCGAGTCCTCCGTCGGGGGCAAGTATGTGGTTACTACATGAACGACTGTGCGTAGCTCATCCTCGGAGTGTTTTGATTTAGGCGTTGCGTGGGCATTGCCTCATTTCCTTGTAAAAAAAAAAATAAAAAAAAAAATAAAAATAATAATATTGTGCAATTCAAATTATTTTAAGAAATCAAATTATACATGTGAACCTTTATGGGGCGTGTTTGTTTTGGAGATGACACATGATAACTAAAATTGTCACACCTAAACTCGCGTTTACGTTACTGGATTGGGTTGTAGTATAACAATTGTTTCTCCAGAAAATAAATTATAATAATAATAATAAAAAAAAAAGCAAGAATTAGAACCAATTATAAACATTTTAATCTAACCACTGAAATCTGACACATTTTCTTTTTATGAACCAAACGAATTAGATATTTTTTCAATTCTATTTATAAAATCGTCTTATTGTTATAAAAATCGGGGAGATACTATGGTTCCGTTACGAAATTATTCCGTCGTGTTTGTAATTGCTAGATCAATTATTCTCGACGGTTACATATAACAATTACAATCCCAAAAGAATGATTTCATAACGAAACCGTAGCATTTCTCTAAAACTTCGACGGTTACATGTAACAATTACAATCTCAAAAGAATGATTTCATAACGAAACCGTAGCGTTTCTCTAAAACTTGGTGAGAAGCTTTCCTATTTCCCCATCAATCAAAACCTTCCATTTTCTTTACTACTTCACATTCAATCTTTTCATCTCTTTCCACGAAAACACCTCTTTTTTTTTTAATTGGATTACCTAATTTTCACACACACCTATATAAATCATCCATCCACTAGTTATTTCCTTTACAAAATCCACCCCATCAATAAAAATCCAATAAACACTTCATACTTTCCCTTGTTTTCCAAATTTCCCCTGAAAAAAACATGAACCTTGACCAAAACAAGAACAATCACAAGGGCAAGAGAAAGAGTAGTAAGGCTACAAACAACTCACTCAAAGTGGTCTACATTTCTAGCCCGATGAAGGTCGCGACAAGCGCGTCCCGTTTCAAGTCGCTCGTCCAAGAGCTCACGGGCAAAAACTCAGACATATCTCGGTACATGGACAACGATAGCAACTACGCGGGTGGGGGAGACTTTCGGGAGATCGACTTTTCGAGGTCGCATGAAAAGGAGTCGAGCGAAGAGTACCGAAGGTTGTCATCTTCGGTTACTCCCGAAAATACACCCACAACCTCGGATTCTGTTTTAGAGACGCGAGCTATGGATAGCGGGCTTGTCTCCCAAATGAATGATCAATTCGAGGATATATTTTCGGTGAACGAGTTTGATTACGACACGGTCGGGATGGATATATGTTCTTGGGAGTTTTGATGAGTTGCTATGGTTTTTTTTTTATAAGTAGTTCTTGATTTGGTAGAACTTGTAAGGATGGTGTGACTAGCTAGCTCGTGTGGAGGATGATAAGTTGGGTTTTTATTTGTTTTATTAGCTTTAATTTGTTACTTTTTTAATGTAATTTGTATCATATGTTTGGACAATATATAGAATTATATCATTATTTCTCACACGCGTTGCTACGATTTTTTAGGCTTGCAATTATTATAAATTATGAATTGTTCTTATATTTTTCAAAATTAAAAGACCCTAAATGGTTAAACCTAAACGGAATCTTTGATGTTCATTATTATTTTTTTTTTTATGAAATTTGAGGATTGCAACGATCGTGTTCGCAATCTCGCCTACTAAAAAGAACTCAGTATATGACTCATAAATGGCATGTTGCATGGTTTCAAAAATCAAAAAGTAAATAGTCTTTCTGACCCTTGTGGACCCATTCTCCCGACCGCTGGTCGGTCTTCCTAGGTGGGCTGGATGATGGCTTGGGCTCGGCGTCGATATCTCGGAAGAACGTAAGGATACTTCTGGGTAGAAAAAAAAAATAGTCTTTGTATAAATTTTATTTTATTATTATTTTTTATTATTTATTTTTGTGTGTGTGGTTGATAGATTAATCATCTTGGCAAAAGGTGAGATTTGTAATATTTTGGTCGATTGTGGGGACAAGTGTAGGCGCAGCCACTGGAATATAATGTCCTTGAAGATAAACAAATTCTATCTAGAATTGGTTATATGTCATTTTTAACAAGGGTATCAAATACAAGGAGATATTTTTTTTTTTAGTGAAAATAAATATTTTATACAAATAAATATATTTAAAAAAAAAAAGATAAAAGTTTTATGGTTTCAAACTTAAAAAATAATTCTTTGATTGACTATTCAAAGTTGTAGTATGATACGGTCACGACGATTACAATATTGTGTTGTTATTGCGTGATCAACGGTAGAATGATATAATATGTCAACAAATTATGTCGCAGTCTCAAATAAGAATAACATTTGAAGCATCTAATGTATAGATTAGTCATTTTAGGTTTTTTACATAAGAGTAAAAAAGTTTGGTTTATATTTTTTGATGTGATTATAATTTATTAAACATTAAAATCATAATATTAGATGCTAGGAACTACAATATTATAGTCATAGATGTCAATTTTTAGCCTAATTCGTGGGCCAGTTTGATTGAACTTGTCACTATTTATTGGAGCATGGGTTAGAATGACCGCTCGATATGAAAGCTCAAAAAATATTGGCCCAACTAGGTCCAATTTATTCAACAATTTTATATTTGGAAGATTGACTATTTAAGAAAAGTTATATTTCTGTACGCTTTTGGAAACACGATTTTAAATATCTCCAAATTACATCTGCAAATTCTACATGATGGAAATTTACTCTAAATGAATAATGTTGAAGATTATATCAACCTAAGGTGTTCGTACCTAGTTAGGATTTGTCTTATCTTTATATATATTAGATCACGGAATTCATAGATAAGAGTTGGGTTATATTGTTCTCGCTTTAGCATATTGAGTTAATTTATTCTTTGAGTTTGTGAGATTATTGTAGATTATATTTTATACTTTGTGAATTCAAGATTTTAGTTTGCGTTCTTGCATCTGATACATAAGTTTAGGGAAGTAGTTAATAGAATCGAAGATAGTTGTGGAAGGTTTATGAGTGAGTTTATTTTTTATTTTTTTATTTTTTTTGTAATTTCAAACTATATATTGAAGGAGAACCTATTTTCTAATGAAATAGCTATGAGGGTATTGAGACGCTCCTCGAACAAAAGATTTTCAAGTGTTATAAGGTCCTAAATCGGATAGGTTTTTTCGGGCATTTATTCCATTGTCACTTGCGCTTAAGGCTATGTTTGGTAGACCAATAAGCTAACTTATAGCTTATTTGATTAGCTTATAAACTCCCAGTATTTAAATAAGTTCCGTTTGGTAGGACGAGCTTATTTGATAAGCTTCTTTTGATAGCTTTTCAAATAAGCTTGTTATCA
>CACSLK010031421.1:3711058-3728870 GCA_902706635.1 Striga hermonthica | reverse complement strand
TGGTGTGGTGAGGTGTAATATAGTGTGTTTGTGGGAGGGAGTGTATTAGCAAGGGGCTATGTTATGGTAAGCACGTTTTTTTGTATTATTTTAATGAGTTTTATTTTCTGAGTTTTATTTTCTGATGTTACTTGTTAGGTAAAGTGAATCTTGGTTGGTTTATTTGAATTTTCAAAAATAATAATAATAATAATAACATAATAACTATTGTTTTTTAATGTTTTTTAATGTAAAGTGAGAAGAAATCCCCCTATATATTAATCCAGAACGCGCTGAGCCTACGTGGCTGCTTATGGTGCTTCGGAATCCTATGTGGCAAAATTACATGCTTCGTTGTTCGGCTTGGGTAAATTTAATTAAATTACAAACCAAAAATAATTAAGTTCAGATTACCATGGAAAAATTACATGCTTCGTTGTTCGACTTGGGTAAATTTAATTAAATTACAAACCAAAAATAATTAAGTTCGGATTACCATAAATATGTTGATTATTTATGGTCATGTTACATGTAGTAATTGCATTTTAATATCATTCCTTATTATAACTATTGAATTGTATATATATTTTAAAAGTTAATAACTTTTGTATTTTTTATCAGTTTTACATATGTAATATCCCCCTATATATTAATACAGAATGCGCTGAGCCTACGTGGCTGCTTCTGGTGCTTCGGAATCCTATGTGGCAAAATTACATGCTTCGTTATTAGGCTTTGGTAAATTTTAATTTAATTCCAAACCAAAAATAATTAGGTTCGGATTACCATAAATATATTGGTTATTTATGGTCATGTTACATGTATTAATTGCATTTAAATATCATTGCTTATTATAACTATTGAATTGTAATATTGTATATATATTTTAAAAGTTAATAACTTTTGTATTTTTTATCAGTTTTACATATGTAATATATCAAATTAATCTTCTTTTGACGAGTTTCGATTTAACATCCATATTGTATGTATAAAAAAATACACTACAAAAAAATTGTTATATTCCAACGGAAAATCCTATGGTAATATATTCCAATGGAAATTCTAACGGATATTCCAATGGTATAGCTTCCGTTGGAATGATTCCAATGGAAATTCCAACAGAAATATTCCGTTGGAATGTGTTTTTCATTGGAATTTTAGATGGAATTTGATGATTCCAACGGCTATATTTCCAACGGTTTTTTACCGTAGGAATTTCCGTTGGAATATGCAAATTTCGTTGGAATTTTTATTTCCACCCCCGTTGGAAAATCCACCGTTGGAATCGTCAAAATTCAACGAAAATTCCAATGGAAAACTCATTCCAACGGAATATTTTTGTTGGAATTTCCGTTGGAATCCATTGAAAAATTCCAACGGAAATAACAGTATAGAAATATCCGTTGGAATTGCCGATGGAATAATTCTTTTGTAATTGATTTCCGTTGGAATTTCATCATTTTCTTGTAGTGATAATTTATATATATCTTTATAAAAATAATAAAATTAATTTTAATATTAATTAGAAAAATTAAATTATTTAACAACTAATATATTTATATTTCAAGTAGTTATATGATATAAGTTATAAAAACTAATATAATATAACACATGTAAGTCATAAGTAACACATATCATTCTAAAATATATAGTAATATATTTTTTTTTGTAGAAAAGTAAACTAAATTTAATATAGTTTTCTCATTAATTTTAAAATGTAAAAATATTTTTTAACAATCACCCGTGTAATACACAGGTGTTGTGCTAGTAACAATTTAATCTTCTTTTGATGAGTTTCGATTTAACCTCCATATTGTATGTATAACAAAAATAATTTATATTTATTATTTATAACAATAATAAAATTATTTTTAATATTAATTAGAAAAATAAAATTATTTTTATCAACTAATATATTTATATTTCAAGTAGTTATATGATATAAGTTATAAAAAACTAATATAATATAACACATGTAAGTCATAAGTAACACATATCATTCTAAAATATATAGTAATATTTTTTCTAAAAAAAAGTAAACTAAATTTAATATAATTTTCTCATTAATTTTAAAATTTAGGAATAATTTTTTTACAAGCACCCGTGTAATACACTGGTGTTGTACTAGTAGTAGTGTAAAGTAAGAAGAAATTATAAGAGGGACTGACCTTAGAATTAGGTGCATAGCTTTCATTCCTTCCTCTAAGGTGAGGAAAACAAAGTTGAATCGGAAAAACGGAGGTAAATCGTGTAATTTGTGCAGGTTTTTTTTTTTTTTTTTTTTAATGTAAAAAACTTGGGTTCAGTTTTGCTCTACATTACGTTCATTGCGTTTTTTAGTTTTTTCACAAGTTTGGTGGTACAATTTTGCATTGAACTAGACCGATTGAACAGAATGTTAAGAAAAATTGAGATAAAGTTGAAGACAGAGTCGAACCGTGCATTTTAGTGCGGTTTAACAGAAAACTAACCTATCACACCCCTTCATGTAGGGGTGTGGTGTATTGCTCTCAAGTCTACCCGAAGCGTTGACCCTACTGCCCAAGCTATAGTCCGTACGACTAGTAGTGTCAAGGCTTGTCAGGTATGCAGACAATGAAATCCCGTCGACGTCGCGACACATGGTCCAATCGCATGACGTTGTTCCCGAGTTAGATGCCTTCTTATCTTGCCGTAAGACTAAGTCCATGTCATCAGGAAGAACACTCGTTAGGTATAACATCTTCTCTCCCAACTCTTCTATTGTTTGCGAAGTCGATCCGACCTCATGCTTCTTCAGGTCGAGCTTATACTAAGCTTGTAGCTGACGTCTCATGTTGGAAGGTCGTCGCCCATGCATCCAGCCATTGTCCTCAGGTCGAACTTTGACTCCAGCTCGATCTGCCTGTTCATCCAGTCTAGTTGTCTGATTCCCTTGGTTCGGTTGATCCAGTATAGTAACTCACGTCAAAATGTCATATTTTTATTTGTAATATTTTTTAAAATGATTTATGACTAATAAAAATATATATTTATAAAAAATATTTATATGTCAAGAATATAATAAGACGTCCAAATGCTTGACCTTTATCTTATTTTCTAATTTTACAGTTTCGAGTAAGAAAGGAAAAACACAAATGGCGATGCACACAAGAAGGACCAAGGCCCGGCCCATGCCAGGCCCTGCGTACGCTTCTTCCCAATCTCACCGGTTTGTCAATTCTTCAACTGTTCGTTATGTTTAATCATTTTTCCCCCTTCTCTTTTTATGATGTTGATTTTGAATTAATAAATGTGTTATGTGTATGTTCTTTCTACTTACATAATCTGAAAAAAAAAATTGAACTCTTGAGCTCGGATATTATGGTTAAATTAATTGTGATTATGGTTTAATCAAGCTCAAATTAAGTGTTAGGTAGAAAAGGGGGACAAAGACAACATCTTCCAGTATGTCTAAACCCTAGAAGTGAGGTGATTTGTGCAGTTGATGTTGTTCGTTTACAGATAGAAAAATTTTCGATTTGGATTTTATTGTGTTTGGAGAACAATTTTGATGGAGCAAATTCGTTATTTGTTTTCAGACATTCTTTGTAAGCGTCACGAGATTCATTGGAGGTGTTGTGGAACTCTGTCTTGGATCTAATCAACTGTTTGTCTCAATTAAGGATACAGAAGTTATCAAAGATGTCCTTTTGAAAGATGAAAATAAGGAGAAATGCTAAGTTCCCGTTACGGAACCATTCCGTCGGAGTTTGTAACCGTTAGATCATCATATAACCGTCAGAGATAGTTGATCTAACAGTTAAAAATCCCGACGGGATGGTTATGTAACGGGACCGTAGCATCTTTTGAAAATAAGTTACCCTTTTGACTCAAGATGTTTATAACATTGGAGATTGATGCTCTTGAATAAAGGAACAATCTTCACTCTTTGGCCCACTTTGCTTTATTCATTACAGAATATAATCTATCATTAGAAGTAAAATTTTCATTTATTCTTCTTTTTTTTTTTATTAATCTAATTTTTTTTTCATGATGCTCAAATTCTGTTGGCGTAATTATTGACTGAGACTGTTTTCTGTATCGGTAACAACCGAGCGTAAGCGTAAGTCGATGGAAATGAAAGTTGGAGGAAAGTAGCTCGAGAGAATAAGTTTGATCTCTGGAGAAATACTTGATTAGCATCATGAAAGAGCTCAATGTGTAACCTTTTGATCCTCTTCACAGAAAGAAGTACTGAAAGACATGTGAATCGAAATATCTAATGATGTAAATTGATAGGTAAAAAAGAAAAGATTCGTCGTTTCTTGAATTTATGATGTGGAACATGTAGAAGACGAGCTTTTTGGCTGCCGTTGTTTGAAGTGTGATCGTTGGAAGAAATCGGTATTCTCTATTTTGTTTCCTTATTAGTTTCCTATTTCGTATGATCCTAAGACTTTGTTCAAAGAGAAATCAAGACTTCATATTTAGTTTTATCATACATTCTCTTTTTCGTTAGAAATTCGTTATTTTCTACCTTTTTTTTGTCCCGAGTTAAATTTGTGTGTGAGGGCGCTTGTTAAATTTGGAGCTCTATCCAGCAATGTATGTAATTTGGTGATGGAAAAGGGAAAATAAAGCCAGCTGATGCAAGAAATTCAATTCTGCAGCTCAAGAGTCCATCAATTATGTGTGAAAATTTTTGAGAAAATTGCTATTTTAGTTCTGTATGTTTCACTACTCTAATTTTCCTGTCCCCTTTGAATTTTTGCTTTGATTTTCGTCTCATATATCTGCAAAAAAGGTTACAAAACGGTCTCCGAGCAATTCGAAGGAGAACTTTTTGTTTCGAAAATGATCTTTCTGTAACCTTTTTACATTAAGGGACGAAATTCAAAAAATAATTTGAAGGGGAGCGAAAAAGTTAGGGTAATGAGACATACATGACTAAAATTGTAATCTTTTTCGGTGTTTTTTCATCTTGAGCCAATACATATATATACTTCATGTGTGGTGGAGTCTTTTGTTTAGCACAAGTGTTGTGATTAGTTTTTGAAGCAATAGGCATTTGTAAGTGGTCCTTTGATAAATTTAATTGTTATCTTAAATATTGTCCTTGTTATTATTTGTTAACAAACGAATGAAATACTTATTTAAAAAAATCTTTGTTATTATTTGTTATCTTAAATATTGTCCTTGTTAGTAAGTACAACAAATGCAATTTCATTTATGCCCACACATATTTCCCTCTCAAATGCCTAACATGATTTGTTTCACCAACTTCAATGTGAGGGGTCCCCTTTACCTACTCTCTATGGTCAGTCCTTATCTAATTAGAAATTGATGAACCATAATTCAACTAATGAATCAAACTCGCATTTTGGATTAACCAAATATTTGTTTTGAAATTTATATAAAGTATTTGTCTCGTATGAAAAGATAAAAATATTTATTTTTTAGGAGAAGTGAGATGAAAATGGTATCCCTTTATACATTTTCTTGTATATTGTCACATTAGTCATTATTGTGAATCTAAAAAATGAATTAAGTAATGTTTATATCTCATTTCCTAGTGTTTATTCGTGTTGCCTTCTTTTTTTTTTTGACAAAATATTAATTATTCCTAGTGCTGATGGGCACACCTCAGACATGTGCCCTTGGACTCCACACACGCCGTATGTATCAGTAATTATGGTTTGTATTGGTTGAACTCCTCGTGCATTATGTAGCCGCATCTGCTCCGTGAGCTCGGCTATTTGTTGGGGTTATCACGTTTTGACTGGAAGATACTTCACTAACCATAGTCCTCTTTCCTCGAATACTCTTTTGAGACGAGTTAGGACTCATCATTTCAAAAATGTCTAGCATCTCGTCTGGCGTGCATGGTCAATATCTCCACCGGTTGTATTATCCACCATGTATTGAAGATTCTGATGGAGAGAGTCATAGAAGTTGTTCACCAACAGACCCGGTGGAAAGTTATGGTGAGGACACTGTCTCTAGAGGTCCTTGAAGTGCTCCCAGGCCTCATCAGTGGCTCATTAGGCTGCTCGGCAAACGAGACAATCTGAGATCGTAGCTATAGCTTCTTTTGATGGGAGTAGTACCTCCCAATGAACTTTGAGTACACTTGCTCCCATGTGGTAAGAGAGTCGGGAGCAAGATTCATAAACCACGCCTTGGCTCGGTCTTTGAGAGTTTCCGGAAAACGCCGCATTTTTTTAGTTGATTCTCATTTAGCCCACGGAGAGTGAAGGTTTGGAGGACATTATAAAACTCCCTGATGAAATGAAGTACATCTTCGTTGGGGAGACCATGAAAAGGTGGAAGTTGGTTGTAATGGATCATATTAAGCTCGCAGTTCCGAGCTGCTTGCCCCAACTGAATGCATGACGTCACTGGTCCAATCACCGGTTGAACCAAATCTCGAGGAAGATACCGAGAGGGGTTATTTTTTCCCTCTTGTTCCTTCTGTGTCATGTCGACTTGGTTGTCTGATTCGGACGTTCTGGAAGAAGATTTTACAACAAGTCGCTTAAATCCTTATAGATGGATTCGTCGTTTGGAATGATTACATGACAAAAAAAATATCAGTTTGTGCATTTCAAACAAAAAGTATATCATATATTATTAATTTGCAAGCAAATTTCCCACACATAAAAAAATAAAAAAGAAAGCCATCAAATAGCTCAAATAAATTTGCCCACTTTATACCTTAAATCGATTAATTATTTTCTCATAGAAACGACAATCAAATACAAAAAATAAATTCGTCCACTTTATACAATATATTGATTAATTTATTTTTGATATAAACAACCATCAAATACTAAAAATAAATTCACTCACTTTATGCCATATACTAATTAATTTATTTCCAGATATAGTAAATGAAATTTATTTGGTAGGAAACAATGATTATTTTGAAAATAATCATATATAGATAGATAGATAGATACTTAATATAGTTAAGTATCGATGAATGTTGCATTTTTTAAAGCATATCAATATTTAAACATAACTTTTTAAAACAATTAGAAATGTTCAGAGCTCCAAACCAAATTGAATCGTCCTGATAGTCCTGAATACCAAACTGAATCGTACCGAGAATAAAAATCTTTGAACTGAACCGAGCCGAATCGAACCAACTTTTCAGCACGGTTCCGTATTGAATTTTAGTGATCTACAAATTTGGGTACGTTTCTGAAGATTTACGGTTCCGAGGATTTCTTAATTTCCCAACCGTACCGACCCAGTGCTCACTCCTAATAGTAAATATTTATAATAAGATACAATATTATTAAGACTTCGGCAAAATTTACATATAAATTATTTTTTTGTTACTTATACATATATTAAAAAATTTAAATTAACTACTCAATTATCAATTAACCTAACAATCTTGTTGATGAACATATTTGATCAATGAGTTAAAAGTGTTTTGAATCGGATTTTAGGATGCTTAGTTAAGGTAGATGTGTTTTTCTCGTGTGAAGAATCGGACATAAAGAAGTGTAGGATAATACAAGAATTTGATAATGTAGTAGTGGCCTAGATCAACCAATGCTGTTATTACTCGGACTAAGGTTTTTACATAGTAATTTTGACCAGAACCCATATCTCGTGGATTGTGTCATTTTTCATCCCCTTTTTAGCTTTAATACAAGAAGAGTATTACAGTAATTGTAGATCATGTACTGTTCATCGGACGTACAGTCCACATTTAATTGATCGGACAGACACATTTAACGCATCGTGCTATCATGTAGCTATATGGCCGGTAGGGCGGCCGATGAGCTGGCTGAGATGTAATTTCTCATCATTAGAAAGCAAGGGGCCTTTACCTTTTTGTCTTCTGCTCGGCCTGCTCGCTCAGCTCGGGTCGAAGTTCATGTTTTGAATTTTATCTTGTGGCCTCTCTTGCCAGGGTGCTTCTCGATCGGGCGGCCGATTCGCGAGCCTAGCTCAGTTCACTGAATGTTGGTTGTCTCTGTCTCTTTTGTGTGCTTGTTCTTCAACTCGAAGGCCAACAAATCCAACAATTAAACCGGTGATCCGAGGGCTAGTGACGGATATAGAATTTCGCACAGTAGGCCCCAATTTAAATGTTAAATAACGAGCTTGTAGTTTAAGTTGAAACACTCATTTCATATTCAAATGTATTTACTACAAATATAAATATCAATTCTAAAATACTTAGAGCATGTTTGTTTATAGAAATTTTTAGTTTTGTTTGAATTTTTTGGTTTGGTTTGGTTAATTTTGAAAAATGTGGTATGGTTAGTTGTTAGTGGGTATATTAAAATAATATGTAAAATAAAATAATAAAAATAATTTGATATAAAGTAAGAGAGAGATGATTTGATGTGATGGTTAGTTAAAATATTGTGAGTGGGTGAATAGTGAATTAATGTTGATGTGGTGTATATGAATGATTAATTTGATATTATTTAATTATATTGATAATAATTGATGATAATGTGGTTGAGTTAAAGTTGAGTTAAAAAAAGTGGTTGAATTAAAATCTGGGAATTTTTTTGAAAATTTCCATAAACAAACATGCCCTTAGAATCCGTACTACCTTCAGACTTTAAAAAACATATAAAAAAAAAGATGAGATTTCATGTATTTATAATTTAAGTGCAAACATCTATAATTTATAGAGAAATAAGTTTTTTTTTTTGGTTGAAAAATTAATTTAAATTGTACTTTTGCAGCACATTGAATAACATTTTTGGCAATGAAAGCTTATCAAATTAACATTTGTTAAGAAAAAAATAAATAAAGTCAAAAATATGCAATTAGAACAAAAGAAATAAAAAATAAACATAAAAAATGTAACAATCCAACTAAATATTCGTTTTTATAAATCACTAAATTGATTTACAATTAACAGATCGAAAGAGTAAATCATTATAAACATTTTCAAAAGTTTATCTAGAAATGTAAAAAATACAAAGATTGTCATCACCTTTTTCAATAAATAAAATAATATTATTAATTTAAATCAAAATATCATAAAAAATAATTTTAATTATTAATATATTGTATATAATTTTTGTATATAATTTTTACATTTCTATACATATTTTATAGATTTTCTTTATATATAATACATATAAATATACATTTACTTTTAAAAATCAAGGGGGCCCCTGTTTCTCGATGCAGACGGTTTGGCTCCCTCGGTCGATTTTAGATTATTTGGAGAAAAAATGCCGTTGTTTTGTCTGGGGTTCCACAACTTCGCAAACTACTTCCTCTTTGGTTCCATGGGCCGAGGTGTGTAGCCCAAAAACTGAAGGAGGCCTGGGACTTAAGTGCATGCGTCGAATGAATGACGCGCTTCTTATGAAGTTGGGATGGGGTATACTAACTCGCCCGGATTCGCTATGGGTATGGGTTCTCTTGGCAAAATATAAATTGTCGCAGTCACAACTTTTGTTAACAGAATCATTCCCTAAGGGCTCGTCTACATTGAGGGGCCTGGGGCGGATTTGGGACCACCTGCTACGGGGCGTGCGTTGGTCGGTGGGAAATGGAACTCGTATTCGCTTTTGGCATGATAAATGGTTACATTTGGATGTGAGGTTGGGCCAGATTTGCTCCGACATCCCGGTGCAGCAGCACCAATGGACAGTTGCCGACTACACAACGGCGGCAGGCCAATGGCGTTGGGACATCCTCTCTCACCTCCTACCGGCAACATCCCTGTTGCAGTTGACATCGCAGCTCCCTCCCAAGTTGCATGGTCGCGACCTGCTATACTGGGGCTTCTCTGACGATGGTACTTTCTCCACCGCATCGGTAGGGCCTACCGTTTTCTCGCAGGCCCGGCGCCAGCTGGGGCGGGCAGGATATGGAAGATAGTATGGCATTGGGGCGGACCGCAACATATTCGGCAATTTTTATGGCTAGTCGCCAAGGGACGCCTTTTCACAAACAGCGAACGCTTTCGCCGCCATGTCGCGCCTTCACCTGGCTGCGAGCTATGTGGTGGCCTGGAGGAGAGTATTCTCCACGCTTTACGAGATTGTCGCGGAGCGATGCATATATGGCGCTTCTTCATCCTGGGAATTGAGACCACTGATTTTCTACGCCTGGACCTCGATGCTTGGCTCTCTCGCCATCTCTCATCTCCGGTGATGTACGGTGTTGACAATTGGTCGTTTTTGTTTCGCATAGTTATGTGGCGGATTTGGCATGCACGTAACTCATTTATTTTTAACCATGAAGACTTTGACGTGCCGCGGCGAATTCACGAAATCCGGCTACACTTGCGAAATGTCCTTGCGGCTCAGGAGCATGCGAGGAAGTGTGTCTCGGGAATAATAAGGCGAGAGGTTCGGCTGGTCCATTGGATACCACCCCCGGAGGGATGGGTGAAAGCGAATTCTGATGGTTCTTTTAACGGAGCGACGGGCTTGGCGTCCGCTGGGGGTTTATTACGTGACTGTTATGGCCAATGGTTAGGGGACTTTGTTATGAATATTGGGTTCTCGACGATCACCGGAGCCGAACTATGGGGATTGTTTCAGGCATTACCTCTAGCGTTGGATATGGGCTTCCGAAGAGTAATTGCATCAATTGATAGCCAGTGTGTGGTACGAATGATCGAGGGGGCCCATGGTGGGGTAGGAGCCAATGGCAGTTTGGTAAGAGGTGTCCAGGAACTTATGGCTAGGCAATGGGAGGTGCGCCTTCTCCACGATTGGCGTGAATCAAATTTTGCAACGGACTCGCTAGCATCACTGGCTACTCGCAGTCCCGTCGGGCTTCATGTGTTGCAGGCCCCTCCGAGCGATGTTAAACCGTGGCTGAAACACGACATCATCGGTGTTTCCCACCCACGGAACGTAGTTGCTTGATCTTTTTCCTTTCTTAGGCTATGCCTCCTTAATGAAAAAAAAAAAAAAAAAAAAAATCAAGGGGGCCCACTAGCCTCTTTTGGCTCCGTCTCTGCCTACGGCTATCCAATATCATCACAACGTTGTCAATAATACTCAAATTAGGTAAGTGGACTCAACTTCCTCCAACTTTTGGCTTAGCTGAGGAAAAAAGGCACCACCTATCCAAACACAAAGACCAAAATACCCTCACCTACCACCAAATTCTGTATCTACTGCCTCTGTATATATATTCATCTTCCCTCCACTCCACAAAACCTCCCAACCACCCAAAAATGGCCGTCCTTTTCTTCCTCCTCCTCCTACCCCTCGCCGCCGTCTTCCTCCTCAGCCACCTCTACACCCGCCTCCGCTTCCGCCTCCCGCCGGGGCCACGGCCGTGGCCCGTCGTCGGGAACCTTTACCACATCAAGCCAGTCCGCTTCCGCTGCTTCGCCGAGTGGGCCCAGTCGTACGGGCCAATCATCTCGGTCTGGATCGGGTCGACCCTCAACGTCGTGGTATCGAGCTCAGAATTGGCACGGCAGGTGCTCAAGGAGAAGGACCAGCAGCTGGCGGACCGCCACCGGAGCCGATCGGCCGCCAAGTTCAGCAGGGACGGCCAGGATCTGATATGGGCCGATTACGGGCCGCACTACGTGAAGGTGCGGAAGGTCTGCACGCTGGAGCTGTTCTCGCCCAGGAGGCTCGAGGCGCTGAGGCCGATTAGGGAGGACGAGGTCACGGCGATGGTTGAGTCCATTTACAATGATTGTGCTGCTCCCAATTCTGGTATTTTCTCCCCCTTTTTGTATTTTCGATTTTAGTAGCTCGAGAATTGTTTGTTTGTTCGTCTCTGTATGTGAATTTTGAATTAAAATGAACTGTGATTTTTGGTGCTCCAAAATTTGTTTGAGAATATTGGGTAACAGGGAAATTTGGTGAAGTGAATTTGGGGGTGGGCTTTGTAGGCATAGTAGTATAGATGAATTGTAGTGATTGCTAGAACTATTCTTGAAGCTTTAGTGTGATTACTGCATAAAGGAGGGATATGAAACAAAGTGATCCTTCAGAAACTCGAATGGCTCCAATTTCAGGGGATCGACACATATCCATGTGTGTGTGTGTGTGTGGGTGTGTGTGATCGAAGGGTAAAAAGCTTGCTCTCACCGGTAGAATCAAATTTACCAAATTTATGTTCTTTTCAGAGAAGGCCTTCTTGCATTCTTTCTTGCAAGACAAAGAAGCTCAGGGAGTTGCATTTTTCAGTATATTTATAAGTTTCTTAGGGCAGATATTTGTAATTAAACCGAGTTTTTGTGATTATAAATCAAGTGTCGAAACAAATTTGAGAAGAATTTGTAGTATGGTAGCAGCAGTAACACCACTCTGTTAGCAAAATTGCATCATTATTTTTTTTTAAAAAAAAAAAACAAAAATAAAGGACATTTTGCCTAAGCGGTTAAGACAAAACGTGCAGATAACCCGGGAAAGAGCCTCGTGCTGAGGAAATACCTTGGAGCCGTGGCTTTCAACAACATCACGAGGCTCGCGTTCGGGAAAAGGTTTGTGAGCTCGCAGGGGATCATAGATAAGCAAGGGCAAGAGTTCAAGGCTATAGTTGCAAATGGGCTGAAACTTGGGGCGTCCCTAGCGATGGCCGAGCACATCCCGTGGCTGAGGTGGATGTTCCCGCTTGATGAGGATGCATTTGCCAAGCACGGGGAGCGTAGGGACCGCCTCACACGGGACATCATGGAGGAGCACTCCGCAGCCCGCCAACAAAGCGGGGGAGCCAAACACCACTTTTTCGATGCTCTGCTCACGCTCAAGGATGAGTACGATCTTAGTGAGGACACTATAATCGGGCTTCTCTGGGTGAGTTCGAAATTTTAAAAAAAAATTATATATATAAAGAAAATGTTACCTTTTTTCGAGAGTTTTTAGCTGGTTTTCTTGCTTGTGCATAAGTTTTGTTACTCCCTGCAGTTCATTTTTAAGATGATCAGTTCACACTTATTGAGTAACTTGTTTGAATGCCTGAATGAATGTACTTATCCTTGGTTAATGTTGGAAAGATTTGTAGGAGAATCTGTTTCAGTGACTACTTGAGATTGTAATTGCTGGGATAAAAATTGAATAATGAGTGAATCATGAGATTTTTTCTTAAACAGTAACATTAGTGACTGTTTTGTGCTAAAAATCATATTTGTTCTAAAAAAATTACAGGACATGATCACGGCAGGAATGGACACGACGGCGATATCCGTCGAGTGGGCCATGGCCGAGCTGATCAAGAACCCGCGGGCCCAAAAGAAGGCCCAAGAAGAGCTGGACCGTGTGGTCGGGCCCGAGCGCGTGATGACCGAGCTCGACTTCCCGAGCCTCCCTTACCTCCAGTGCGTGGCCAAGGAGGCATTACGGCTCCACCCCCCGACCCCACTAATGCTTCCTCACCGCTCAAACTCCCACGTGAAGATCGGAGGGTATGACGTCCCGAAGGGCTCGAACGTGCACGTCAACGTGTGGGCCGTGGCCCGCGACCCGGCCGTGTGGCAGGACCCACACGAGTTCAGGCCCGAGAGGTTTCTTGAGGAGGATGTGGACATGAAGGGGCACGACTATCGGCTGCTCCCGTTTGGGGCCGGGCGGAGGGTTTGCCCGGGAGCCCAGCTCGGGATTAACCTGGTGACCTCCATGATCGGGCACCTGCTGCATCACTTCGAGTGGGCCCCACAGGGGGAGATCCACATGGCCGAGAGCCCGGGTCTCGTGACCTACATGCGGACCCCGCTTGAGGCGGTACCGGCTCCGAGGCTGCAGGACCCGGAGCTGTACAAGCGCGTCGCGGTCGATGACATCTGAAAAGCCTGATTGGTTGGTTACCTATGGTTTTTGCTGTGGGAAAAGTTTGTAGTGACTTTTTTTTTTCGGGTACTGTGAGAAAAATATTTGGGGTGGTTGGTGAAGATGAAACTATAGTGAAATTGCTCAGCATCTTGTAATTTGCAGTTTTACTGTCTACTGGTAAATAAGAGTTCGTTTCATTTTTCATGCAGTGAATATCAGATAGTCTGTTTCCACACAGATTTACTATCTTTTTTCTATATTCTTTTAGAAAAAAGTCGAATTTAAGTTAAGGTAAAGTTGTATAAATAATCCATATTTAGATTATCATTTTAAAAGTATTAAATGTCTCAAATCAATTTATGCAATATGGTGCATAATACCATCGGATAATTTCTTATTTTAGATTTACTACTAATATTGGTTTTTTTTTTTAAAAAAAATCCTGCATTTAAAAATAAAAAAAGTGTACCTTCAAAAGCTCAAGTTTTTGACTTAGAAAGCCATGAACTTGCTAACAAACAAGAAAAGGAGATGCAAGCTAAACCCGAAAGGAGTACTTTATGGAATCATTCTGTAAACAAATAAAATAGAAAAATTGTTATTCAACAGTATCATGCATTTATGCTTCCATTCCACACAACCAATAAATGTTTGTCCAAAGCACAGAATCCTTGTACATAAACTCAATTCAGTAGCATATAGAGCTCTAGAAGAAGTACACAATGGAGAGCTGAATGAAGTAAAAATCTCGGGAAAAATAACAAGCCACTGGGCCATCAACATAGGTACGCGTGGGATACACGATACGTATATATGTTCCGACACACCACAAGAACAAATCGTAGGCAAACACAGCCTTAACATGGCTGCAATCACACACAGCTTTCGTACAATACAAAGTACAAACATAGAAAAATGGCGAACACACGTACTTTTTAGAAGTCTGGCAATATTGAGGAAGAATCTGACACTTGGCGGACGGGCGGCATGTTATTCCAGGAGGAAGAACTTTTTAGGCCACGATTAGCCCATCTGTTGTCACCTGCAAGAACACCATCAGTTAATAACATGGGGCAGTTTTGTTGCTTTTCATTTGGCCCCATCCAGCTACCGAAAGATCCAAGTATTGCATCTGGCCTACAACACTCTAAATTATTCTGAAATTTTTCGCTTTCAGAAGCCAGGATCCAACTTCCATTCAACACCTCTGATTTCACGTCACATGCTGCATATCATCATGAATACAAGAAATACCATTAAGTGAAAGAACCGATCTTTTTGAAGTTATTTGCTTTTTATAGAAAAAAAAATTCTTGGACAGGGTTTAGATCAAGCAAAAAGCGTGCATTCGGCAATTTTATTTTGAGTAGAAGTAAAATGTTGACTCTTAGCGGAAAACAAATGTGACGTAGGGAAAACTGAGACAAAGCTGTAAAATTCTTGAAAACGCTGTAAAATCAAAATCAACCACGAAAACTCAAATCCAACAAGGTGAAAATATTGCCAATTCTCAGGACCTTTGTTTCACACCGGAAGAGTTTATTCAACTAATCTAAAGCTAACTGACATTGAGTTAAAATCACAGGTACAGACTTCTAAAACATCATGATACAGCTTTAGGCCACACGCAATTCCTACTTCAGGTATATCTTAATTCTCATCCCTTTTCTTTCTCGTTCATAAAACAAAAGAACAATGGATCACTTTAGTTTATATTCTTACCAGACATAGTATCTTGCAATGAACTCCCAATGTCACCAGTAGGAGTGTAATCATCGGAAATCAATCCCATCGAGTTACCTAACGGTGAACCTGGATCAAGGTAATCTTTGACCTCTGTGGAGCATTTTTTAAAGGCAGAACTGTTTCCATGGCTGTAGTTAGATGAAACGCTCCAGTCAGAGGATTGATTGCTTAGAGCCTTAGCCTCATAAAGTAAATCCTCCAAGAGACCACTGCTTCCTGGGATAGGACAATTCGAAGAATAAAAAGGCCCGGATAGAGACAGTGGAGGAGAATGAACTATGGGATCCATTGATTCGAGCGTGGGGTCCCACAGACCAAAACTGATCTGTTGATATTGGAGTGAAGGGAGCTCCAACTTCTGAGCACCTGATATGGGCTTAGAAGCAGAGAAAATTACATTTGACGTATGATGAATATCCTGCTTGGCACCAAAAGGAAACGGTTTTTTGGTGGGGTCAGGGCCACAAGTGAAACTCAGACCTAGGGACTGAGGCATTTTGTTAATCAAGCCTTCAGTTAGTGACCGTTCAAAAGGAAGTGCCTCACAAGGTGTACCAAAAACATTACCCTTTGAAATACGGTCAGAAATACCATGAAATTCTGGAGCGTATGGTAAAATGTCATAATTATCAAGCATGTTATTAGGAGTCCCATAACCACTGCTATGCATGATGTCATGACATACATTATCTCCGAAAATTCCAGGTGAACTGAATTGTTGTTGATTCTCTGGATGGGCATGTAGGGGCATATCGGGAGGATAAAGCGGTAAACCAGCTCGTTGACGCCTTTTTATTCTGGTATTCCAGTAGTTCTTTATCTCATTATCAGTCCTTCCTGGCAACTAAAATAACAATAAGGAAAAAAAAAAAACAAGCACCATGATGTTAAAATATTATTAAAATAAAGTATCCAAATGCGATGATCTCAAACATCATATTATATCCCAACATGCAAAGACTGTAATCCAGCAATTAAAAACAGCACAAAAAGTAAAACAGATCAACTGCTAATTCCTGAAGAACATTTTCATGAGCAGATAATTAAATTGGCATTTTCTTTTCCTCTGCCCCGTTTATGTCTAATATGAGCTCCAATAATGAACTCATAGACGAGTGAGTGTCAGAAAAAAGCTTACATTCTGAAATACAATATATTTCTTGGAAGGCTAGTAACATAATTGCAACTATGACAACAATATATATGCACATAGTAGCAGGAGCTATTCCAGTGCTTGATTCTTCAATAGTAACCAACCTAATTTATATTTGATATGCTAACTTTTGAAAAAATACTGGGAACTTACAAAAGAAGCCATTTTGTTATATATGTTTTTACCACACCAGAAACTCCAGAACAGAATCATAGGCACAATTTGTTTGACGCAGCACATAAATCAAGGCCTGACAATCAGTCACAAGGTCCTTCCAATTAATACCATGGACCAGTACTTAATATTGGTTCCCAGTTAAAAAGACAAAACACATTTCAGTCCCTGATAAATGCAAAAAGTCCAATTTAAGTGGTTACTGGAGCTTACATGTGCAGCCATTTGTGCCCATTTGTTCCCCATCTTAGCATGAAGCTCGATTATTAGCCGCTCTTCTTCTGGTGTAAATGCTCCTTTTTTGAGGTTTGGCCTCAAATGGTTTGCCCATCGCAAACGGCAACTTTTCCCACACCGCGAAAGGCCCGAGTGTTTCTGAACTGCATTCCAGTTGCCTTCTCCATGCTTTTTCACATAATCGACTAAAATTGCATCCTCGGCAGCTGTCCACGGGCCTTTCTTCAGAACAACACCTGGTCCTTTCAAACTCCCACTCAAAGTGTCACCATCACTGCTGAAAGGAGAGTCCGTAGAGAACAGACCATCTTCACTTTCTGTGGTAATGCAGCGGCCCATTTCTTTCTTTTACTCTCCGAGTAAAACTACACAACTCGATAGTTCACCAGCATCAAATAGTCCCACAACCCTGGAAAAGAGAAACAAAAAAGATCACACGAATGCTATGCTGGACATGGAAGTGGCTTCATATTGCTTTCCATAGAGTTACTTAAAGTCTTAATCATGCAACCTTATAAATCCATCACGTTAATATATAGGCAAATGATAGAAAACATAAATAGCTGCCTGATGGAGTTATGCCACTGCCCAGAAACTCTTAACATATTTAACACTAGTGGCCATAGCTAGAAATTTATGTGCCATAACCCGTAAAAAGTTTTGAGCTTAAGTCTCGTCTTACGCTACACATTAATTGCCATAGAAAATCAAATTTTTAGAATAAGATGACTATTTACCACTAAAACTACAAATACGAAAATTCCCCATTGGAATTACCAACAGTCCCCCCATAGAAAAAAAAAATACACACACACACACACACACA
>CACSLK010031421.1:3677694-3695496 GCA_902706635.1 Striga hermonthica | reverse complement strand
ATAAGAATAAACAAACCAAAAATTATATAAGAGCGCAAATACCATAAAAAAAAAATAAACAAAACCCGCGGGCGGGCCACGGGCTATGTATTTTCCAGCCCGTAGAAATGCGGGCCATTTTGGCCCGCCCCGTTTGGACTGCGGGCCAGCGCGGGCCGGGCTGGACTGGCCCGTTTGACAGTGCTATGTCCAACCCAACTCAACCTAAATATTTATTTTATTTTAATTTTTAAAAAATTGCAGTTGTGTTCTAAAATATATCAAGTGTGGTCTCTACTTGTAGTGAATGAAAAATCTGAATTTTAGTATTTTTTTAGAAACAATAAAATACACTTATCCAATAAAAAATGAGACAAGTGTCCCATTTTTACACAAAACACTAGTCGCGACCCAAGGTCACAAAGTCCTCCACAGCCTTCAAAAGACTACACTGATCACAAACAATAGACTAAGTCCTCCCCATCTTTCAAAAACTACACCACCGCCGTGCTACCAGAGCCAACAAAACAACAATGGCCAGACAACGAATAACATAATCTCGACACTAGAACGCAAATCCTACTCCACAACTCCGAAACGGCTACGACTAATCAGATTCGAGACCAACGCACGAAATCCATCATTCAAATACGGGACCATCGACTAACAATAGACTAAAGACTCCTAACTCATATACACACATGCGTGCTCGTTTACAAATTAATCCGCTCAAAATAAGCTTTTTTGGATAACCAGAGTTAATTTTGAAAAAGATGCATGATATGATTAGTTGTTAGTGAAACTTTAAGTTTATATTAATATAATACTTAAAACAAAATAAATAATGTTTATTCCATCTAAAAGTAAAAGAGAAAATGGTGTTAACTGACAGTTAGTTAAAATTATGCGTGCGAATGGATAGTGAATTTGTATTATTTAATTATATGAATAATATTAAAAATAGTAGTGTTGAGTTAAAATTGAATTAAAATTTTGAGCACGAATTAAAACGTGAATGATATATTTTGTATACAAACACCAACTAGTAAAATACCCGTGTACAACACGGGTGTTGACTTAAGAAATATATGATAAAAGTTATTTATGTCTAATACCAAACCTAACTCCAGAGCAACAATAATATTAAAAACAACATCACGAAGCATAAATTTTCGTCATGTCAGCATTCGAAGCGTGAGAATCTGCCACTTAGACCCAACACGTTTTGAACAAAATAAAATAAGATATAAGCACCTCTCCACGCGCCCCTGTGGGCAACGGGGGTGAAGATGGGTGGGTTGGTGGGGAATCAAAGGGGGGGCTTTTGTGGGGCTCTTTTTAGCTGTTGCTGGTAAACTTTAGGTGGTTTACCAAATTGAGTTTGGACAGAGATGAGCAAAACTACAAACAAAAACAGGGGAAATGGCCAAAAATGCAATTACCTAATTCATTTAAACCCTTCAATTCTTGTCTTTTTATTTATTGAACTTTGTAAGATCGCTGGGTCTTGCTGTGTTATGCAGATAAAGACTGTGTTACGCAGATTTAACCATTATTATATGGACATACTTTTTCTTTAAACCGTGCCCTACAAGAAAATGATAAAATTCCAACGAAATATGTACATTCAAAGAGAATTCCAACGGCAATTTCAAGAGATATTTTTCGTTGAAATGAGTTTTTCGTTGGAATTTTCCTTGGATTTTGACAATTCCAACGGTATATTTTTCAGCTGGGTAAAAATTATAACGGAAATTGCATATTCAAACAGAAATTTCTATTGTAAAAAGCCATTGGAAATATAGTCATTGGAATCATCAAATTACATCTAAAATTCCAAAAAAAATATATTTCAATGGAATATTTTTTTGGAATCATTCCAACAGAAGTTATGTCATTGGAATATCCGTTGGAATCTATATATATATAATTGCTGGCATACAACATTTAATAAAACCTAATTAATAAAACCTTTATTCATTTTCCCGCCAATTTTTTCAATTAATGTAGAATCGTTACATTTTATTTTCCCCCTCATTTTTTCAATTAATGTAGAACCGTTACATTTTACATTAATAAAGTATAATAATAACTTTAAACTAACACTACTGACACTAATTGATTACAACTTTACATTAAATAGTATGTGTAAGTTACATACTTATAAAAAATTGTAATGCAATTTTTTTTTTCTTTAAAATACTTTCTCTAAAATAAAATATTTTTGTCTTTTTAAGCAGCTTTTATCTAATATTAGTTAATTGACATGAATGTCATAATTAAACACCTTAAAATCACATAAACAATTGTTATGATAAAAATAATTATTCTATTTTTCTAACTAATTAATTGTATGGTCCGTAAATTACTAAATTATTATCCATTAAAATTTATGGCATCAACATAAAGATTCATACGTAAATTAAATAATTTATTTTACATTACACATTTGCATATATTCAAAATTTAAAATGTAATACATCAATTATCTAATATATTGTATATATTGTATACATACATATAATATATAAATTTTTATTTTTCTTTGTGCATGTGCACAGGATGAATACTAGTATTAAGTGCATGCTTGGATATAATTTTTTTTTTTTGATTAAATTTTTGATTTGGTTTGGTTAAATTTGAAAAAATTGGTATGGTTAGATGTTAGTGGGTGTATTAAAATAATATTTAAATAAAATAATTAAAATTAAATTGATATAAAAGTAGGAAAGAGAAGATGTGATGTGATGTTTAGTTAAAATTATGTGAGTAGATGAATAGTGAACTAAGGTTGATGTTTTGTGTAAGAATGATTGATTGATATTATTTAATTACATTAATAATATTGATGATAGTGTGGCTGAGTTAAAGTTGAGTTAAAAAAAGTGGTTGAGATAAAAATGATTGGATTTTTTGGGTTAAATTTGTATTCAAGCATGCTCTAATACCATTGGATTTTCGTTGGAATATAACAATTTTTTTGTTGTGGTGTTTTTATAATAGTGTTGTTAATTAATTATATGAGACTGACTCGTCTCGGCTCGAGCTTAGGTCGTGGAGACTTCAGTTTAGCTCGAGCTTGAGGCCTTAACGAGCCAAACTTGAGCTCATTTAAAGTTTGCTTGGTTAACGAGTCAAGTCGGTTCGGTTCAATAAGAGTTGAAAAGAGAATTTTTATATAATTTTCTATAATTCGGTTCGTTAAATCTCGAAATCGGCTCGTTAGTAGTGATAAATGAGTAGAGCTTGAGCTCGAGCTCGATTTCTGACTCCTTAAGGGTTCGGCTCGGCTCGACTCGACTCGGCTCGGCTCGTTTACAAAGCTATGTCTATTGTCCTTAGCAAATGTCTTATTTAAAAAAAAAAATACCATGCACATAAGCATGATATTTAATGGTATAAATATGCATTTTTGTCATATATCATCAAAGCAAAATGTGTGTGTTGTAAGATTGATAAAGTGCTCACATTAGACCATTTTAAGGTTTTATATTGATGATGCTTTCATAGGAAGGAGGAATTGATAATTTGTTCACCTTTGAGGTTAATTTTCTCACTTACATTTATTTTGCTTTAGTGAGTTGCTAAGGTATTATCTCCTCCCCTATATATTAATCCAGAACGCGCTGAGTCTACGTGGCTGCTTCTGGTGCTTCAGAATCTTATGTGTCAAAATTACTTGCTTCGTTATTAGGTTTGGGTAAATTTTAATTTAATTCCAAACCAAAAGTAATTAGGTTCGGATTACAACAAGTATGTTGATTATTTATGGTCATGTTACATGTATTAATTGCATTTTAATATCATTCCTTATTGTAACTATTAAATATATTTTAAAAGTTAATAACTTTTGTATTTTTTATCAGTTTTACATATGTAATATATCAAATTAATCTTCTTTTGATGAGCTTCGATTTAACATCCATCTTGTATGTATAAAAAAAATAAGTTATATTTATCTTTATAACAATAATAAAATTATTTTTAATATTAATTAGAAAAATAAAATTATTTATCAACTAATATATTTATATTTCAAGTAGTTATATGATATAAGTTATAAAAACTAATATAATATAACACATGTAAGTCATAAGTAACACATATATATCATTCTAAAATATATAGTGATATATTTTTTTTGTAAAAAAGTAAACTAAATTTAATATAGTTTTCTCATTAATTTTAAAATTTAAGAATAATTTTTAACAAGCACCCGTGTAATACACGGGTGTTGTACTAGTAACGTATGGTTAGAAAATAATGTCTGGGAATATGTTTTTATAATTTTGTATGGTTATTATATTTGTTTAATTATTCTTGACATATATATATATATATATATATTTGGTACGGAGATCATTCTTGACACTAGAATTGTGAGCCAATGACATTTATCATATGCTATAAGTTGTTGCAAATTAGTTATGTTTCACATGTGTGATTGCAATATTTTTATTTAATTTGCATCTGTATTAAAATTAATCCCAATATTACCAATATTAAAGTGAGTTGAGTAAAACAAGCATATTAAAACTAATATATACTTAATTTTCACTTATATTAAAATTAATTTAAATATTATTTACGTATTGTTATTTTAAAATATTATTTATATATGTTTTAGTTACACTAATTAATTATCATTTGATAATTAGTCACTTTTTTATGTATAAAGTTACAACTTTTACTAGTTTTTATGTAGGTGAGGCTTAGAACATCTGTTATCCATACGACAAATTTCATTCTGTTTACTGCAGTTTATATAAAGTTACAACTTTTACTAGTTTTTATGTAGGTGAGGCTTAGAACATCTGTTATCCGCCATACGACAAATTTCATTCTGTTTACTGCAGTTTACGGGGAATCGCTTTGGAGTCGTCCATAGCAACAGACCCTCCTGTTACTGAAGTTTACGGGGAATTGATGCATGCATTGTTATAATATTATAGACGTTAGTATTATTGAAGCAGTCCACTTATTTATAGTACTATCTATCGTTTTAACCCATGATAAAGATTATTTTGATCCTGTAATATTGTTGGGTGACAACAAATGCCTTATTCTAAAAAAGTTTCTCATTACATTCTTAAATATTATAGGTAGCCTCTCGGTTTAGAGATTTATACTATCCATCACGTAACAATTTTTCGGATGGATCCACTGGTTTTACGCCTACTGCAGCTTGCGTTAACAAGCATGGGGATTTAGTCTATGTAGGGAATTCCGAAGGCGAAATACTTATTGTGGACCATAATAGCTTCCGAATACGTGGTGTTGTGCCGATTGCAGGGAGTGGCGCAATCAAGAACATCTCGTTTAGTAAGAACGGACAGTATCTCTTGACAAACTCAAATGATAGAACCATCAGAATCTACGAAAATCTTTTGCCGGTTAAAAGCGGGCTATATGCCCTGGACGAATTTAGCAAAGAGCTCGATGAGCAAGATGAATTCGAGAAGTTTAAGGTTGTTGGGTCGAGGTGCCTGGCTTTGTTTCGTGAGTTGCAGGACTCGGTCACTAGAGTGCACTGGAAAGCTCCGTGCTTTAGTGGTGATGAGGAGTGGGTCATTGGAGGTTCTGCTAACAAAGGAGAACACAAGATGTACATATGGGATATGGCCGGGCATCTCGTGAAAATCCTCGAGGGTCCAAAGGAAGCATTGATAGATCTTGCATGGCATCCCGTTCGCCCTATTGTTGTTTCAGTCTCGTTGATGGGCTTGGTTTATATTTGGGCCAAGGACTACACCGAGAATTGGAACGCGTTTGCTCCGGATTTCAAAGAGCTTGAGGAGAATGAGGAGTATGTAGAACGAGAAGATGAATTTGATTTATTGCCTGAAATAGAAAACGTGAGTAGAATTTAAAAACTTAAAACCTGCCTTTATTTTTGTTGTTTTTCCTTTACTGCTGTCTAATAATACACATCTTTTACCTTTGTATTACTTATTCCAGGTGAAAGCTTCTGATATTACTGAAGATGAGGAGATCGACATTGAGTCGTTCGAAAAAAGATTCTGTTTTCAGTGATTCAAACATGTCTCAGAATGAAATACTATTCTTACCTGCTGACCCATGTACTGATGTTGTTGAGCAGCAGTACAGTCATGATATTTTGAAGCTGGAAGATGGCAGCCGGTTTGTATCTCCTTTTCGGAAGAGGCAGGGCTAAATGGTCATTTGACAAACCATGAATCCCCAGTCCCCTTGAAGGTAAACTTGATTTGTTTGAGGCATTTGTAAACTCAATTTAATCTGTTGTTCCTACACAGTGGAATTCTCCTGCATAAGTGTTGGGGCTTAAAACTGATGCCATGTTTCGGATTATGGGTTAGAATGTCATAAAAATCGAGTACATTTAAAACCAATATGGTATGCCATGAAAGAGGAAATTACGATATTTCGATCAGCTGTGTTGCTTTGGTAACTTCAAGAATCACCAGGAATTTATAGAAAATATCCCCTCAAATTTCTCATGTGACTGATATTACATTATACACAAATGATAATTGCACGTCATATCGAATCGAGTTTTTATCCTTTCCAGATGCAAAATCGTAGGTAACATATTGCCTTTCTCCATTGAGCTCGACGAGCCCTTTTCACTGCTTTTTTCTTTTCTGTATTTCTCCTCCTTTGTGATAGCTTTCGCATAACTGTTTTGTCGCATGCTGTTTTTTCAGGGACCTCTCATTGGAACTTAGCACGAATGGAATTCATTTCGCCATTGGAACTTTCTAATGATATTCCAACTTTTGGTCGAGACCCTGATTTGCTCCTTCCGAAAGCATGGAATAGGTGGGGTAAAAAAAAAAAGGATTAACAAGTGAATTTGCTGTCGATATCCCTCTAGACTGGCTGAACGCCACCTCATTGCCATTCTCCTTGGAAAATCAAAAGTTGATCCGTGTCAACAAAGAAAGATTAACGATTGCGATTGTTGGTCGAATGCTCGTGTAAAAATGTGTACCGGTAAACCTCTGCTTCGAGTTTTTGAATACTTGAACTTGAGTGGTCCTGTTGTTTTTCTTATAAAGGAGACTATTTCAAATTTTCAATAGGGTTCTTTATGAAGGTGGTGTGTGTGTATTTGGATTTGGTGTACATTAATGTCTGTTGTATATCCTCATTGCTCTTCTTCTAGGAAAATCAAAACTTGTGTGAATGTTTATGTACTATTTTGAAGAAATGATTATTCAACGAAGGCTATTGGATATATATTATATTGGAAATGATAATAGGTATATAATATTGTACATAGGGGTGTACAAAATATTCATAATGAGTGAGACCGACCAAAAATAAAAAAATCAAGTAGATTTCACTCTATGTGAGTGTTATGTACACCTCTATATACATTTATTATGTACTTGTAGCATTTTTTTTTATTTCATCTCGCTCGATAATCTTTTCAATCTATCGATGCATTTTTCAATCGAATTTACAGTTAATCCATTCATATATTTTTAACTTATATTAGTAATTTACTATTTTTATATTAAATTAACTTTGATCATTATATTTTATAGACTAAAAATAAAACTTTTCTTTCACTCACCTTTTCTCATTAAGATATTTACATTAAAAAAAAAAAAGAAAAATCTATATCCAACCGCATTAGATAAATTAATAGAAAGTTAAATATATGTGTGTATGGTGTGAGAATGAGCCTTTTGGTGAAAAATGAGAATGAATATCGACAATCTTTGTTTCAAAATCTAAGGTGAAAAATGAGAATAATTTAGGGTTTCTTCGTTTATAAATAAATTCAATTCATACTCAAAATCGAACTCAAATTTAGTCCAACACTTCCAACCCTTATATCCTCAAATATGTACTAAAAATCAATCTAGGTGGCCCCCTTTGATTTGCATAAATCGGCTAAAAAAATTGGTCAAGCAAATATGCGGCAATTTTTTTTTTTTTTTAAATACTGATTACATTATTTTGTTATCATGTTTTCTTTATAATATATAATATTATGATTTTGAGTTAGGAGTGTGAATATATAGTAAGTTGAGATGTTTTTATTTAGATAGTGAAAATAAATAAAAACAAAAAGATATTTAGTCTTAATTTCTAGGCCATGTGATGTAGAGCGTAGTACGAACGGGAATAAGATGATATACTCTCTCAAGAAGAACACACACAGAAATTTCAATTCACAATAATCTGCTTTCATTCATCGTACTTCTCAAATAAATAATAAGAGAAAGAGTCCTATTCTAGTATCTTGCCTAACATAGTGCAAGATATTTATTTTAATTACCTAAAATAAAGGGAAATAGCATAATAAGCGAACTAATAATAAACGACTTAAACCCGAAGCATGTCGTATTTATTTAAAAAGGCGATCGCGGTCTCGTCTCCATCACCATGCCTAGAAGCTCTAAGTGATAGGCGCTCGTCGAGCGTCTAACGAACACCTAGCGACATCGAGAACGCTACTCAGTATTATCAATATAATTAAATAATATCTATAATTCATTCTTACACAACACATCACTTTAAGTTACTATTCATCTACTTGAATAATTTTAACTATCACTTCGCATAATTTCTCTTATCAGTTCATCACTTTTCTGATATTTTTACATTAAATCAATTTTAAATATATTAAATTAAATATTCTAACACCTACTCTTTTTTCAAAGTTAATTTGGTTAACCGGATATATTTGTATCCCAACATGCCCTTAAATTTTTGTATCACCCCAGAACCTAAGGGGGAGAAGGTTTTGCAATTATCATCAACAAATAACATGAAAAACTGTATCTGAAAAAGAAGGATTTCCATGCTTGCTAAAGGTACAAAGTAAAACAAGTATAGATGTGATACCAATTCCAATAGAACTTCAACATAAAATGCTCATGCATCTGAGCATAAAACACCAGAAGAAGAAGAAGAAGACGAAGAATGTGATTTACGACTTGGTGAGAAAAGCACATAATACAAAATCAGGTAAAAGAGTGACCGTGCTCGGCTGAATTTAGAAACGTACCCCAACAGCTAAAAGTTCAACTTCCTAGTTTGCTTTTCAAATCTCTTAAACTGGAATAGGCTCGATGCAAATAGTTGGATGTTAAGGAACACCAAGTCAATATCCATAGTTGGAACCATAAACCGAGCCATAAGCAGCAGCACCTCCTGTTTGCCCCGAAAGACTCGGATTTTGAGGCTGGGACGAGTAAACCGAGCCATGAGCTGCATAGGAATTATTATTATTATACATTTGATCGGCTGACGAGGCTTGCTGTGCTTGAGCTGTCCCAGCTGCAGCAGCTTCTGCCATGAAATTCTGCAGAACACATTCGATACTTAAAAACTTATCAAACTATCCTGATAGTTAATAATCGAAAACTAACATTATACAAGGTTTGCAATTCACCAACGAATAAAAATAAATAAATAAATAAATAAATGAAAATAAGGAAAAATTTAGCTAAAAGAATCGACAGTATCTCTCACCTGAATCAACTGCTGAGCAGTTTGGGTTTGAGAAGAAGTTCCGATAATCTCAACCGTCATCTCACTAGGAACTCCCTTCGTCTCTTGAATGGTAATTGTCGCGCCGCTAACTCGTCGAATGTAGCTTATATTTGCTCCTTGTGTACCGATGACAGCATCGGCATAAGATAGTGGAACTTGCATTTGCTGTGTGATCTGCAAAATATGTGGATGGCCATGAATATAAAATTCGCTCCGTAAAACTTCAACACAACTCTGCGTAATGTACAAATTTCTTTCCAAGTTGAATTTATAGTATCATTTGGATGGCTTAGTGTAATATAGTTGTAGAACATCTGGGTCGGTTAAAATTCGGAAAAAAAGGACAATTGAATTATTAATACAAAGCACACCACAATTCATAACATTCAAGGCTCCAAAATTGACCATTATATAAACAAGGAAATTAAACTAAGTTTTTCTAACAGCAAAAGGTAACCTGAGTGATTACTGCTGAAGCTGTCTGATTTAGCATTGGGGCTTCCCTTCCATAGACAGATATCCCCTCATGAGGTTGATTTTCGGGCGGCTGAGGAATTTCGGCATGGTTAAAGTAATTATCAAACTGTCTAGGAGGAGGCATAAAGTGTGAATTAGCTCCACCAAATCCAGCAATTGTGTGAGCATTCGGAGGAAAAGATTGAGGAGGTGGCGGGCCCCAATGCTGGGGAGATTGAGGAGGCGGCGGGCCCCAATGCTGGGGAGGAGGAGGCACGTTTTCCATATGAGAATTAGGCGTTTGCATCTAAAATGAAACATAAGAAGGTAAGTTCCGATCGAAAAATTAAATATTCCAATCGGAAACGAATCTGCAAGTTTTTTTTTTTTTTTGGTAAGACGAACCTGCATTTCAATTACTGGTATTATGCTACGATCGACTAAAAATTTTCTCAAATGAGAAGCAATTAACTCGATCGCTTTATGAGTGCTTCCGGGCTCCCCTACTACCTCTACAACTCTATCATCATGGAGGGCAAAAACCGGCAGCTCTTCTGTGCATGATTTTTGTAACAAATTGAGCATATGAGATACTTAATTAACATTCAGGAAAAAAAAAATAAAAAAAAAAAAATTCTAGCATATTATATCAGACAAAAAGAGATGTAAATAAAACCTGCTCCAAGAACCCTAACAATGCAATTAGACTCTTCTTGAATGGATTTGACTGTAGTGCCTTGTTTACCAATCAAACTTCCTGCTTGAGCAGCTGGCAAAAGCAGTCTTGTCGAGACCTTTCCACCTAAACCTGGTGCAGGTTGAGAAGAATCATTTTCCATTCCCTCCGTGACACGTGCGTGCACCCTGAGAAGACCATTTACAGCTGGTGGAAGAAGAGCACTGGGCTCGTCTTTGGCAGATATCATTACCTGTCACGGAAAAAAGCTATATCAGAAGCCAACAACTTGCATTACGAACCCTAAGCAAGATTTTGTGGTTATATTTTTCACACATTATAAAATAGGTGAATTTCCACATTAGTGTGCTCGATATCTTCATATGAGAAGAAAAAAAGATCATTCACATTTACCGCTAAACAACTGCATCAATATTACCGTTCTCAGTATAAAATACATATTAATTATTTCAGTAATTTAGTTAAATAACATATAAGAAAGGATTATATTCTAGTATCATACATTATTGCTCCCCATCATTATAGGTCGCTTAAGAAGCATAATTATGTTAATCTAACTGAAATTTTTGGATTATTTAATATTTATTGTCTACTAAGCAAACCTATGGAAGATTTATTGCTCCAGTCAGCTGAAAGGGTCGTTAATTCCGGAATCAAAGGAAGAAGTACGTCATCTCTACACGTGACAGATCTGATGTAGTGGATAATCAGTAGGACAGCAAACACTGATATTGAGAAAATCCGAAAATATGACAAAAGTAAATAGGCCAGGACCTCTTCTGTGTTTTAGTCTCTCTGACCCTAGAAAACCACGAATCTCTCAAGCCTAAATTTTATTTTGAGAACTCCATCCATAAAGAAAATCCTCTTCATAGACTCTGATTGTTATGCTGCATACCTGCAATTTCACAACCCTACTTAGAAATGGCAGCTGATACAGCATTGGCAGCATTCTCAAAGAAAGGCTATCATCGGCTTATTATTCGGCCAGATAAATTTCATTGCTTCCATTGGTTACTGAAATTCCTTTCAATTGCAGGTTTTAGTAGATATATCAATTTATTGTTAACTATTTTCATAAATGCCACTATAGACACCATCATTATCTTCACCTGGAAAATACATCATGAGCTCTCAAACGTGGTTTACGACAGAGCCATTGATCAATTACCATCTTATTCACTCGTCAGGAATCTCGACGTATCCCCACATATGGCAATATAGAATTGAATCTCTGATAATTCGCACTGACGTATCTTAAGAGGGAAAATAGTTGGCATTGGCTGCCTTCAGATGACAAGGTCTGACAAATCATGAAAAAATTCAATAAAACAGTTGTCACCAACTTCATGAACAGTCCTCAGCATCCAATTTTAACTTTAAATCCAGTCACAATGTTCACTAGACGTGCCCCATACAAGCACTTACATGTGTAGTTGTCATACTTTATTATCCTCATTTTATTTACATTAAATTTGGTTCATATATCTCATAACCAAATAATATGCTCCAAACTTTAAGAATGAAATCTTCAGGGTATTTGTTCATGCTCCACCGTCATATTTGAAGTTCATCCTGTAGTAATAGTAATACCACCTTACTCCTAGACGAGGATTGTAAGTTTCCAAGGTTCATAAGGTTATAGCATAACTAATGTTTATACTACAAACACATAAACAGCTGTTTATTAATGCTATCTGTGATTCAAATAGGAAATATCCCACACTTGCAAAGCCACCTCACCTCCCTTGCAAGCAATGTTTGGCTTACAATATAACTTGCAAAATCAGGTATTCTGTATTTAAACGATAGATAGAGAGCAGCTTTTATTGCACTATGAAGCAGCCAAAAATTTAAGAATACCATGTAAGCTAGGAGCTTTCATACAAAAGCTATCTGTTATGGTCTTGATTGATCATAACACTGAGATTAATCAAAGTTTAGCATTAAAAACCAACCGAGCAGTGACAAAAGGAACACAGGTATTAAAAAAAGGGCAAAAATAATATAAAGACATTTACTTCTGCATTATGTAAATCTTGTTTGATATTACTTGAAGCAAGAAACAAAACATTACAAGACTAAAAACCAACTAATAAACCAAGAACTTGGCCCATGATAATCCCTAAACATACACATTCAGTAAGCACATATCTAAATCTTAGTAAACACATTTATAGCACAGTGAAGTGTGTATGAAACTTCACATGAATGACACATTAAGTTCATCTTAATGCTGCCAATGGCTTCTATAACATAATGCAAACAGTGTAACCGCAACTCAGAATTGAAAGAGATAGATAACTAAAACGATGGACAATCAAAGAAGGAAGCTAACAAGTCTCTACTCCTAAACATCCAGCCTTTAAAAATTATTAAGAATTAAAAAATCTGAGACAAAACTGACATAACAACTAGCATACTTCAGAGAGATAAGAGAACATGTTACATAATGAATCCTGCGTACATCCCTGTTAAACATGTCATAGTATGATTTAAAAAACACATAAAATTGTTACTTACTGCTCTTTCTCTCATTCCTGGAGGACCATCAAGAATTTTAATCCGAGCTTTTGTCTCTTCACATGTTTTTTTTATGTATTCTCCTTTACGTCCAATTATACTTCCAACTTTCTGTGCAGGCACCAGTATCCTGAAAACACTCTCTCCAGGCCAACCTGGCCATTTTTCAGCACCTCCATCAACTGTTTCATTTGCATGGCCCTGTTCTTCAGGACCAACATTCTCTGGTACCCCATCTTCCAGTTCAGGTTTGTCTTCTTCAGGTTCAGGTACATGTGCAAGTTCATGTACAAACTCAGTTTCATTTTCATTCGCAATTTCAGGTTGATACTCAGTTTCATGATCTTGTTCAGGTTCGGTATGATTCTGATCAATTTCAGCCATCAAGTTTCTACAGAAACGTATTTAATAAATAAGCCTTAGCTCTGTATAAACTATAAACTTGCATATAACCGCCAGAAGTTAATAAATTTACAATCCAATTCCCACATATTTCCTAATGAACAGTAAAATTTTACTGACAACTCAGATGCTGATGAAACCAGATACAGTTGAAAACACACCATTCAATTTGGGACCAAATGTGAAGACAGCAGACTATTTACATGAAAATAATACAAGTTGAATGTGATGCATGTAAATGAATATTGTGCCTTCACTTCACAGCAAGTGTGCATGTGCATTGCAGACACTTCAACAACTTTGCAACATAGATAACAGATCTGGGTTTGGAAAGAGGTATGCAGGCGAGATTTGAGAAATGTGGGGAAAAAAAAACCATTGTACGCAATAGGGGGAGAATACGTTTTGCCTTAAGTTACCACTTCGATAACTAGCCATCTTGCATTACAAAAACGAGGAGCAGCAAATCCACATTTCATCAAGACAACCAACTTACAAATTCAATACATCAAAAGGACGACAAAACAACAGAAGCCCCTTTTACTACCCTTAATCATAATATACGTACATAATAAAATATTACAGTTAAAAAAAAAATAGCACCGTCACCAGGAAGCTAAAATATACAGGAGATTAGAAAAATTGCTACCTTTTCACTTTATCTTTGCAAATGTCTTCGTAAAATCAGTTTCTAAAGGTCTTCGTTTGGTCGTGAAAGGCTAGGCTAGCACTTTAGCCAACACAAAAAATCAAAGGGCGAAATTTTGCAAATTTCCTGTCATATATCCTTAGGAAAGCCTAATTTCAAAACCCCAAGTTTCAAATGCTTTCGAATATCGCACTTATCGGTACTCATTAAGGCAGCAATGCAGGCATTTTCATATTTTTAATGAACCCTCGACACAATAACCTTTCATAACGTGTGGATTGAAGAAGCTTGTCGACCCAAAATTTAAGAAACATTTGAAATTTTCAACTTAAGCTAAACCTGAACACACACACACACATATAAGAAAACTACATAAAATCAGCTAAAGCATATAACAGTGAACTGAACTGAAAATCAGCGGCCCATATGCCAAACGCAGAAATTTGCACAAATTCGGTCATTTTACTTAGAGCCCACGTCAGGAAAAAAGGAAAGAAACACAAAGCAGCGAACAAGAACATGTATACTCACATTCAGGCGACGAAATCGAATAGAGCTGCAGTAGGGTTTAAGAAGAAAGCAAATGCTAGGGTTTTTGTGATATTACAGAATTTAGCGTCTGCACGTTTATCTGTTGGGTGGGGGAGAGATAAGGGTTTTTCGCGAGTGTATGTATTTATCTGATCTGATTGGAAAACCCACTCCACACAGCATCGGAGGACGACGGCGGACTCTTCTTATTATATTTACATGGAAGTCCCTCAGAAAGTGGAATATTCCGAATTTCACCGATTCTAATAGAATTTTTGGCATGACTATAATAAAAATCAATTAATAATACATGTTTCTCAAACTCAATACATAAATAATAAAATTTTGATTTTTGGATTTTTATTAATAAAACATGTTTTTCAATAAAAAAATAATAAAATATTAATTTTTGGAATGTGTTTATTACTTTTTTTTTTTCTCGTCGAATAATTTTATGAACGGAACAACAACTGAATACAAGTTTTTAATTTAAAATCACTCAATTCCTCTGATGTCGTGGGACCCAAAGACACACGTCGGAATTGCTTCCTTGCCCAGTGACAAAAAAATTCAGCTATGCAAAGGCACCTTGATTGGGCCTCCGGCTTTTTTGGAGAAGAAGACACGCTAGTTTGCAAATTAGAATTTCAGTATAAATGAATAATAAAATCAATCATTAAAAGATAATTTGCAACAAAATTTTTTAATTAGCTTCTCACATATATTTAATTATCAATCATTTAGAATTATCATTTCATTATTTTTATATTACATCAAATTTAATTATTACAATTTGATTTCATAAGCTCAAATCAAATAAAAAATTTCACCCAACCATTTATCTTTCAATCTTAATTAATAGTTGCACTATCTGTTCATATCACATTTTCCACGTTAGTTCTAACAATACAAAATTTACTAAAGCAAAAAATATTACCACACATTTTAATATTCATCAACCAACATATCTCCAACTTACAAATGTGTCTTGGCATATTTAATTTCATTAAAAAAAATATGTACTTACATAATAAAATGTCATAATCTACAAGAAATGGTAAGGTCTAGAACAATTCTGTCAGGATCTGTAATCATTAACGATTACAAATCCCAACGGAGTGATTTCAGAACCGTAACATCTTCCTACATAATCACATTTGAGTATATTTGATGGATGAATTGACTTCCTAATAATTATAAGAACAACGAATCTTCAACTACCTCTACCTATCTTATTCTATTTACATTAAATTACAACTAGTATTATTACACGGGTGCTTGTTAAAAAACTATTCTTAAATTTTAAAATTAGTGAGAAAAATTATATTAAATTTAATTTATTTTTTTACAAAAAAAACATATTACTATATATTTAGAATGATATGTGTTACTTATGACTTACATGTGTTATATTATATTAGTTTTTATAACTTATATCATATAACTACTTGAAATATAAATATATCAGTTGATAAATAATTTTATTTTTCTAATTAATATTAAAAATAATTTTATTATTATTATAAAGATAAATATAAATTATTTTTTTTATATATACAATACGGATGTTAAATCGAAGCTCATCAAAAAAAGATTAATTTGAAATATTACATATGTAAAACTGATAAAAAATACAAAAGTTATTAACTTTTAAAATATATATACTATTCAATAGTTATAATAAGGAATGATGCAATTAATACATGTAACATGACCATAAATAATCAACATATTTATGGTAGTCCGAACCTAATTATTTTTGGTTTGGAATTAAATTAAATTTACCCAAGCCTAATAACGAAACATGTAATTTTGCAACATAGGATTTCGAAGCACCAAAAACAGCCATATAAGCTCAGTGCGTTCTGGATTAATATATAGGGGGAGGGGGATAGGGGGATTTAAAAAAATTTACTCCTTTTTCAATAAATAAAAAAACAAAAATTAAAATATCACTTAACGTCCCAACTAGCGAAATTATTATTATTACTTTTTAAATCATAGTTTTTAAACCCGGCCCGGTAATCGACCCGGGCAGGTCTTCGGGTCACCGGGTCACCGGTTCAACCGCCGGGTCACCGGGTCAATTGCTGAACCGGATAATTATTTTTAAAATTTATAGAATTATATATAGAATATTTTGTGATATATAAATATACATAAAAACAACAAATTTAAATATTTTGTATGTAAAATTTGTAGATTAAAGTGGTAATAATATATATATATTTTTATCATATATATATACCTAATTTTATTTTTTAAAAAGAAAAAGAAAATTTAAAAACAAAAAAAAAATAAAAAAAAAATACATATAGACCGGGTCAACCGGGTTGACCCAGCCGGGTCAATGCCCCGGGTCGACCGGGTCAAGGCCGGGTCGACCGGGTTTTGACCGGGTTTGACCGGGGTCCGTTGTTGCCCGGTCCAATTAACTCACCCGGACCGGTTCCGGCTCCGGGTCGACCGGGTCCCGGGTCGACCCGCCGGTCCGGTCCGGGTCACAAAACAGTGTTTTAAATACAATAAAATCATCCAAATTCCAATCACAATTTTATTCCTTTTGAGCATTCCAATCACACAAATATTCTATGGAGCCATCAGATGATTTTCTTATAGAGCCATTCATCACTTCATGTATTGATACATGTCCAAAGTACATTTATAAGACACGTATCAATAACTGTAGATGGCTCCCATGGCTCTATAACAAAACTGTCCAATCACAATAGTCATTGATATTTTCTAGAAGTTTTAAGATTTGCAAACTGGTCACCATCTTATATGCACATCTAATAAAGATCCAATTTTTATTGCAAACCCTTGCAAAATACAATGACCCAAACAAGTATTAGCGAAGCTTAACGAAGATTATCAACCCCACAATGTGAATGGAGTCTATATAGTAATTGACTGCGAGTTCCTTCGGAACCAAAGTTGGCTCCTTTGCCGTCCGCAGCCGCCCGCGCAGCCCACAGGAGTTCTTTAATCGTTAAAAAACACCAAACCCATCAAAATACTTCAACCAATCTCCGGATCCAAACAGAGGAAGATGGTGAGCAAAACAGAGGAA
>CACSLK010031421.1:3611840-3623922 GCA_902706635.1 Striga hermonthica | reverse complement strand
ATTATATATATCTAGGTATTATGAAATGTTATACTTGCAAATATGGCTAATTGCAACCACTATAATCAAAATAATTGAGAACGAATTATTCAAACATAATGTTTTAGCTTCAAATCTACAATAAAAAAAATGATCATTATAAATTATAGTTATAAAAAATTCGAATTATTTTCAAAGAGTATGATGCAAAATGATGACATTACAAAACTATATTTGATGATAATATTAATGATAATTATTTTAAGCAAAAGTAGGGATGAAATGTTGACGAAGATATAAAAATAATGTTAAGATAAAAAAAAAAATATGAAAGAATCATCATTACATAATTCATTTAAACTGGAATTAGTAATTATTCACATTTAGGATAGTCTTGAAAAAATTTGTGAATGAAGATAATGGATGTATGACAATGTTAGGAAATGCAACAATAATTTATGTCGGAAAATATAATACGTGTACTCATTAGAAAATAGTTACAATTAAAATTAATTAAATAAAAATAAATAGTGAATTTATTTTAAATATGAATCATTCATTAAAACTAGACTCATTAAATTTTCACATTTAAGATAGTCTTGAAAATCTGGGAACGAAGATAATGCATGTATGACAATTTTAGGAGATGCAACAATAATTTATGTTAGACAAGATATGTAGATAGATGAATATCTTTAATCAATAAAGATGTTATTATTCTTAAACTTTTTCATGTATTTTTTTTTTTTAAAATAATTATGACTTTAAAGACATTTTCAAATATTTATGTGTCTCTTATGTCATTATGACTAGAGAAAAATTATATATATCTAGGTATTATGAAATGTTATACTTGCAAATATGGCTAATTGCAACCACTATAATCAAAATAATTGAGAACGAATTATTCAAGCATAATGTTTTAGCTTCCAATCTACAATAAAAAAAAAATGATCATTATAAATTATAGTTATAGCAAATTCGAATTACTTTTCAAAGAGTATGATGCAAAATGATGACATTAGAAAACTATATTTGATGAAAATATTAATGATAATTATTTTAAGCAAAAGTAGGGATGAAATGTTGACGAAGATATAAAAATAATGTTAAGATAAAAAAAATATGAAATAATCATCATTACATAATTCATTTAAACTGGAAATAGTAATTATTCGGATTTAGGATAGTCTTGAAAAAATTCGTGAATGAAGATAATGGATGTATGACAATGTTAGGAGATGCAATAATAATTTATGTCGAAAAAGATATATAGATAGATGGGTAGCTTTAATCAATAAAGATGTTATTATTCTTATGATTTCCAAGTAAATTCTCTTTTTGAAATAATTAGTTAATTACGATTTGAATTAAAGACATTTTCAAATATTTATGTATCTCTTATTCAATATGACTAGGGAATAACTATAAATATCTAAGTATTATGAAATATTATACTTGCAAATATAATTACACTTGCAACCACAGTAATCAAAAATAATTGAGAACGAATTATTTAGACATAGTTTGTTAGCTTCCAATAGACAACAAATAAAAATTAATCATTATAAATTATAGTTATAGCAAATTTTTGAGTTATTTTTCAAAGAGTATGATGTAAAAGGATGACATTAGAAAGCTATATTATGAAGACAATAATAGTGATCATTATTTTAAGCACAATGAAGATATCATTAAATAACAAAATCAAAGACTATAAATTTTTTTAGCATTTACATTTTCACTAAAAAAATATCAATTTTATTTTTTGGTTTTCAACCCAATTTTTTTTTTTTTTTTTTTTTTTTTATTTTATTCATCATAGAGTTCAAATAATAGTATTAAATACTATATTTCATTATTCAATAAAATACACTATTTTTTGTTAAACTAAATTAAAGAAAATTATATTATACTTTTAAATATAAACATAATACTAAAAATAATTTAAAAAAAAAATACCACGTGCGTAGCACGTGCATCTTCCTAGTTCTTTTAAGTACGATTTGTATTATAAGTAACTCGATGAAGTTGATTTTAGTAGTGCAATAGAACAAACAATAAAGAAGCAGAAGCACGTACTTGAGGTCTACAAGCTGTCTTAAACGACAGATCGAAGTCAGTTAACACAACATGTCCATCCTTTTGAAGAAGAATATTTTCTGGTTTCAAGTCCCGATAAATTATTCCTGTTATAGAGAACAAAAGATGAGCATATGAGTGCACTATACTTTAAACACTAAAAAAGAACATGTTCCATGATATTCACTTCAACTAACAAGCTTTGTAAAAACCCCTGTACAAAAGAACAACTTACAAATGAGTCGTTAAACACCGGTCGAATTAGGATAGACCGATAAAGTTGAACTTGAAATCAACAGGGGTCTTAATTTGTATATTTAATTTGTGATTAGACTAAAATTAACAGGTTAGCTTCTTTAATTGCCCCATATATTATAATGCCATAGACTACAAGAATTATTACCTAAACAATGAAGATACTCAAGGCCAATGACAACTTCTGCTGCATAAAATCTGCAAGTTAATGATGAAACATTTATTTGAAGGTCATATAAAACTTAACACGTCAATTAATCTAACTTTTAGTCCACCAACTCTTCAGGAAGAATAAAAGTGACTACAAGTTTAACCAAATACCTGGCTGAGTCCTCTCTAAACATTTTCAAGGGCTGTTTGTCGAGCAACGCAAATAGCTCTCCGCCAGGACAGAAGTCAGTTATCAAGCAAACATGTGTAGGTGTCTGGACATGGATAAATGCCACATCAGAAAATGGAAGTTATCGGGACAAGCTATAAGGGGGGTGATATAATTGAGCTATTAGTAATCCCTTTTAGCTAACTAAAAATTTTGAGAAATCACAACACAATCTTGATCACAAAAACATTAACTTTCAAAATTTCTTGAACAATAATTTCATGAGCACCATATTTCTCCTTAAAAATGTCAACAATAAGAAGCTGAACGAGTTTTAGAAAACGAGAACCTGAAAAGAGGCGTACAGTGAGGGGAGAAATGGATGATCCAGGAGAGAGATGATTTCTCTTTCAATACATGCTCGATGAACCTGCACAAATCCTCAGTTACTCAATCAACGATGGTTTTAAGACAACATATCTAGCGAAAACCAATATTAAAGTTAGGTTGACAACAAATCTTGAATGTATTTGCAGAACTTATATATGAACAGAAGTAAAGAAACGCGTATTTGAATTAAAAGATGCTTGAAAATAAAAATTAAGAAAATGCGTTATTACGGAGATACAGGACCTTCTAAGAAAAATACACTTCAAAAAGATTTATAAGTCAAAGGAAATAGAAAGAAATATTAAAGGATATACCTTGTTACGATTCAGCATCATGGATTTATCCATTGCCTTCATGGCAAACAGATGGCCACCACCAGTTAGTTCAACCAAATGGACACTGCACAAAAACACATCCATCCTTATAGTTGAATTATCATTTTGAAGAAGACGAATGAATCTCGTTAGTTGTATGCGACTCAGATTACTAAAAATCAAAAGATGAAGGGCATCAATGATTTTCGAAAATCTTCCACTCATTTCTAGATAATTTTCTCATTCCTGGTCAGTGATTCAACGAAGAATACCTGCCAGTATCTCCACATCCCAAGGGACGAATAGGCTTGAAGTGATTCAATCCAATCTTCTCACCTGTTTCAGTGATCTACAAAGGATGAACAGAAAGAACTATAAGTATAAAACACGTGCTGTAACATGGAAATAAAAACTATTAAATTGGAACATGACCCTTTTTTCTGAAAGGAACTGGATTCTGTGCTGTTCAAATTGAATTCAGGAACTGTGCTTTTAAAAATATGTCTGGCTACATCTTAAAATGAGGAAAAAAAAGTTAAAGAATCAGCAAAAGTTATACTTTTCTTATTGCTGCCCATGCAGTGCCATCCCTCTTGTGAGGTCTAGGGAATACAGGTTGAGAATGTAAAGCCCACAAGTCTTCAGGTCTCTGAAAATGAGAACGAACGTGAATCAGAAAGATGCTCATATTCTTCAAGAATATCTCCACAACAGTGTAAGAGGATCGTCACATGAAATTTTTTTGGTACTTATACCTTGTTTTTCAGTTCAAGCCAAAAACGACTTCACAAGTGCTCACTGAAGAGAGAAGTGTTTTGCAAACTATACGTATAAGAACGATTCAACCTTCTACTCAGACAAATACGGGAACCACTCTTTTTATTAGAGTTCTAGAATACTCTTTCATCACTATGAAAATAGTTAAGTAGATACATAAGAAATCAAGAAAAGAGAGAAAGGAATACCTTACCAAGTTGGCATCAGGAAGTTCTCGAACAGCCTCATCAACATTTTCTGCTGTAGCTTTGACCTGGAGAATATACATTTTCACTTATGACAGTTTTGAACTTCATTTTTGTGCATAGAAATATGGCAAGAAAAGAAAAGAAATGAAGCACTAGTTTACTAATGGGCTGAGTCCTAATATGGAAGATAACATATGAGGTTGCACTTGATACTATAAATGGTTTCTCCTGAGAAGTAACTTCAAAGTCACAGAAACAAAGATGAAAAAGATTTTTTTTTTTCCAAAAAAAAAGGAAAGAAGAACAACTTACCAATTTTGCGCTCTGTTGCTCAGTTCTCTCCGAGAGTCTGTTCCTAAGTGGTTCGATATGATCACTTCCATCTAGTTGGACACCAATGAAGTATTGGAGTTCACCCTATAGATGCCAATGAATTTAAAAAATAAATAACTAAAAAATACCACATTATAAATAAAATAAAATTGCTTAAGCATACATCATAAGAAGATTTAACATTTAATGTGCACCTTTTGATCACGCATAGGTTGCAAGTGAAACAAATTCCAAAATTTCTTCCCTGCAATTTGTCAATTCAATGAACAGATGAGTTCAACTTTAGTTATTGAACAAAAAAGTATTAGAAATCTTGCTGTGACTTGTACTTTGAGGATATCGAAATCCATGACATACCACTCTTTGTATAATTAATCAATTGAACTGTAATTTCCGTTTGCTCCCTGATGGCATCCCTTACTTTTGACACAGTCGATTGATCGGTTTCTGGCCCCTGAAGAAACCTGAAAAATGTCTCAACTGATTAATAGGATTAATCTCAGCAAAGAACCAGTTCAACATGAAAAAAGGGATTCCATTAATCAGTAAACAATATTGCCGAATATATAAGCCCGGATTTGAACACAAGTTTAAATGGAGCCACATTATCAAACATAAAAAAATTGCAGATAATATCCAAACCTGCAATTTCTTCCCAAAATTTCTTCGCGTGTATATTCCGTTAGTTCGAGAAAGCTATCTGATGCAAATATCTGAAAATTAAGAATGGCATTATTATGGTTCATATGACTCACTAGGTAAAATGTTAGGATTTTGAGTGATTTTTATGACAGAATGTACACTGTTAATAATGCATGAGTGTTCTTACAATCGGGTTATCAGGAAGTCTAGGATCTGTTATCACAAAATTCTTCTCAATGCGTTCTAAAGTTGTTGCCAAGTCAAAGCCTTGGCGTATATCTCGTTCTCTTTCAGCTCGCTCCCAACTATCTGTACGTTGTACTTCATTCGTCATCAATATCTCTGGCTCAATAGCTTGTTGACTTCCATTGAAACCGGCACCACTTGACGACGTTTTTTTGAACCTGCAGGGGAACATCATACGGTTTTACTGAAAAATATTATAACCAAATATCACCATCCTACAAATAGATGCACGACTGCCATTTTGTCATTCTACAGATAGTATGAAGAATTTACCACAATGGAAATTTGATCAACGTATGAAAGCACTACTAAAATCTGGACGAATTACAAATGGCAAGTAAAACTTTATCAAGCCTAAAAACTAATTCAAAGTTAGAAGGAGTTCCTCAAGAAGCTAGAAAGAGCAAATGTTGAAAGAGAAACATGAATTTAAATGAAAGAATGTTGGAATTGGAAGAGAAAACAATCAGAAAAGGGTGAAAAAAAAATAAACAAACGCAGGTTTACCCCATTAATGACACGGATCCGGCGGACTTTCTGCTTTTGTTGCTCGTGTCTTGACGAGAAACCGAACGAGCTAAGATACTTCTTGGGTCCAACTCAGAGGCTCGTCTCACGGGCATGTAATCCAAGTTCATCTTCTCGTATTCAGTTTTTGACTTGATATCATGACTATGAGACCTAATGTGAGACTTCGGATCCTTGAGGGTTTGTACAACCTCTATGATCGAACCTAAAGCCTTTTCCTTTTGACGAGCTGAAGCAAAATGAAATAATTTATGATTTTTCTAAATGAAATTCTGTAATTTTTCAAAAACAAGATACAGATGCCAACTTTACCATCATAACGAATTAATGACTTGGGCAATCCATTTGGTCTTAGTGCTTTATCATTCACTCCTTCTGTGTACTTGCTGACTTCGACCTGCATTCTGCCAAGAAAAACACGGCATGTGCCAGACTGAGAGTAAGGATTTTTCAGCCACGTAAATTTTTGGCAGAAATGAAGGACCACAAAATATGTGCACTCTGACAAAACCACGGCCAAATACAAAATAATGCATCTTGGCAATTTACAATGTAATTTGATTCAGCTCAACACGAACATGAAAAACTCAGAGGATGACAGGACATAGCAATAACCGATTTTCAACTTTGTGATCTTTAGCTCACCTAGCTACATAACACAAGATAAATTTGGAGAGCTCGAACAAGATTCTCGAAAAAAGCACAACTAAAGTGGGGAGAGAGAGAGAGAGAGAGAGAGAGACTGAATGGCTCTAGTTATGACTTCAAGTTCCTACGACTTCCCATTTCATATACATTATCCAAAATCTAGTTACCTCTAAGTGCAGTACATATAAGAAACCATTCTCATCATCTCTCTGAAATATCGACTAGTGAAAATAAAACCCAAAGCGAAACAAAATGGTAAACTTATTATACCCAATAAATTTAATGGTTCTGCCTTTATCGTCTTTGATGGGGGTAACGGTGAGCAGATTCCAGAAAGGCGTGCCGTCCTTCTTATAATTCAGTAGCCTCCCACAATAGCTTGTGCCAGTCCTCGTCGCTTTTCTTATTTTGTCCACCTCGTTCTCATCCGTATTCGGCCCCTGCAAGAAACGGCTGAACACCAAAAACCGAAACAAAATATATCCATTCAGTTCAGACAAACACACGCATATACCTTTAGAAACAGGCAAAACTTACCGAATAAAGCAATAAAAGACAGAACAAGTTTTTTTTTTTATTTATTTTTTCGCTCACCAGTTCTTCCCAATAACCTCCTTGGACGAGTAACCCGTCATCGTGAAGAAGCCGCTGCTCGCATACACAATCGGGCAATCGGGCTTTGTTGCATCCGAGACAACGAATGTCTGTTGGAGTGTGGCCAGTGCATCCTTAATCTCCTGGGACACTCTCGGCAAGTCCGGCCGGCTGCTGCTCGACTCCTCGGATATCCTCATGGACCCCTCGCCGGAGAATCTCTCGAACGACGAGTTCTTTTCGGTTATGGCATGGAAGCTCCCGCTTTCGACATCTGTACGGACCATGAGACCCCACTCGGCAGTCCTCTCGACTATGCTTGCCTCGGATGAAACCCCTTTTTGGTCTTCTATCTTTGATTTCTCTTTGTCAGAATCAGACACAAAGGCCATCCATTTGTTTCCAGCAGACTCCATTTTCTATGTTTATAACCAAATAAGCATCAAAGCAGAATCACTCTTCAACTTTCTGTCCAATATTACAGTAACCCATCAAAAATCTGATAGTATTTTCTGTACAGATTCAAACAAAATCAAAGAAAAGGGCAAAAACCCAAACTGATTCTGCGCCTCAATTTAAGCGAAATGAAGAAAAATTAGCAGCACCAAAAACAAGAAGTACAGCAGAAGTATCGTAGACTGGGCTAAGAACCCATAATTTTTTTCTTAAAAAAAATGGGGAAAAATAGGAAGAAAAAAGAACCTGGAGATGTAGGGGCAGATGGAGAAGATAAGAGGAAAAATGGCGTACACAGAATATTAAGTAGGATTGGCAGTAGAGTTATAAAATCCAAAAGAAAAATACGTGGTCATCGTCATTCGTCTGCAACACATATAAGTGTGTGTGTGTGTGTGTGTGTGTGTGTGTGTGTGTGTGTGTGTGTGTTGTGTTGTGTTCGTACTGTGGTCACAAATATTATGGGAAAAGAATAGAGTTTTGGCGCTCGCCATTAACATCAACTGCCAAGAAAACACTGGCGAGGACGAAACCATCCCTCTGAAACCCAAAAAAGAATAATAAAATAATATAATATAAAATGTAAAAAGTAGCTATTGGTATATTTTGTAGGGAATTGGTACCGTCACAGAACCATTTCGTCGGAGTTTGTAATCGTTAGATCAACTATAGTTGATCTACGGTTATAGACCCGACGGAATATGTTTTTACAGTTTATATAATATAATGATAAATATTTTATTAACATTCATGCAGAATGAGATTACAATTACAATAAATCAATATTTTTACTTAATAATATTCGATGAGTTATTAAATAACTTATTTATTATTATGTTCATAAAATTAATGTACAATTATAGTTTAGGAAAACAATTGTTTTATATATTTTGTGTAGTTACTAGTTGTTTACGTTCATTTTATATTACACCGGTAATATAAAAAAGCAATAATGCTAAGGCAGTTTTGCTATGGAGCCATCGGATGGCTCGGCTTATGGAGTCATCCACAATTATTCACAAATAGTGTATTGACACGTGTCCTACAATAAATGCACTTTGGACAAGTGTCAATACACTAAGTCATGGATGGCTCCATAAGAAAACTATCCGATGGCTCCATAGAATTTTTGAATGCTAAGGAGCCAACAAAAAAGTATGATTGGCCACATACATTGTATAGAGTTATCCATAATTTTGATACGTGTCCGTAGTGTATTTACTGCAGGACATATGTCAATCCACCATTTGTGTATAATTATGGATGACTCATTAGCGAGACATCTGATGACTCCATAGCAAAATTGTATTTCACCAATATTCACAACGGGAATTTATAAACCCAAATTACATACCATAGATTTTTGCATGAGTCGCGGTTCGTCATATTTTATTCAATAAAAAATATACATTTATATTATGAAATGTCGTTTTTTTTTTTTTACTTATATATATAGCTTGATTTTGTTTAATAAACCTTTACTAACTTGATTAAATTTATTTCATTTTCGTTAGGGGCATTTCCGTAAAATATGAAACAATTTTCAGCCAATTTATTGACTGAATTGACAGTTATGAGCAAGTGAACGCCTACCATAAAAAAAAAAAAAAACATTGAAACATTTTTCTTTTGCCTTTGGCCAACTTTACACACGGTGTTGATGGTGACAATGGAGATATATTGAAGAGATATGGACATGAATAAATAATTAAATATATTTCAATAATCTTATGTATGAAATAAAATTTATATGCTTAATTATGAGGCTCTAAAATGAGGATGTATTGTTGATAGATATTAAGGATGATGTTTTCGTCGTTCCTTCATCACATTATTACTTCTTTGACGTGACATGTTATCTATATCAAATTTGTTTGAAATAATAATCTCACAAATTGTGTAAACAAGTATTTTGAGAAGCAAGATTATGGTTTTATATTGTGTGTTTTATTTTTTTTTTTTTTTTTTTTTTTTTTTTTTTTATCGATTAAAGTTATTTAAGATATGTTAAAATCGATTGAGTTAGAGATCGAGTTTGTGAGGGATACGAGTTAAAATGTGATGATTAAAGTTGTGCAATCCTCCTGTTATTGCTAGAGCTAGTGGAGTAATTTATAGGTCTTCGAAAAAAAAAAAGTATCATGGTATAGAGATTAACGTGTGAAAAAACTAAAATAAAATATATATGCCTTGTAACACTCTAGATGTAGGTTTACGTATGTTTAAAGTGTGAAAAAAAATAAAATATATAGTTCACCTTGATCGGCTCGTTAAGACTCGAAAATAAAAAATCAAACAAAATTTTTTGAACTCTTAGCATAACTCAACTCATTAGAGAATAAAAAGTTACACACAATCTCTTGATTTCTAGCTTAACTTTGCTCGTTGACTCATTAGAGAATAAAAAGTTACAGTCTCTTGATCTCTTAGCTTAACTCAGCTCATTGACATTCTGATCCGGCCCGTTAATATCGAGCTCTAAATAATTTGTCGACTTGTTTGTAAGTCAATTGACATTCTAATCCGGCCCATTAATATTAAGCTCCAGATCAACGACCTTGGCTCAATAAAAGCTTGATCCAAGCTCAGTTGATATCGAGCTCGAAATCATTTGTCCACTTTGTCCACTCGAGATCCTTAAGTCAACGGCCTAGGCTCGATAAAAGCTTGATCCGAGCTCAATTATCACGAGATTGTCCATGCCCAAGATGCATATGGCATAAAGCATGTTTAGCTTTGTTTTATGTTAAGATACCCTAACAAATCCTTCTGAATTTGCAGCTAGTAGTTGTTGAATTTGAAGTAAACTTAGGCACCTTGGACAGGAATAGAAGGCACCTAGAAGGCACCAATATGACCCACAGTTGCACAGAGAAGGGCACTTTTGTGACCTGAGTTTGTATAATCTCACATTTTCCCTTTCTGAAGAAAAATAAAACCATCATAACCACAACAAAAATGCTAAGGTGTTTGCAATTCTCATCAGCTCGACTCCACTAACAAATGCGTAGCAAGTCGAAAAACCATAGTAGAGACTTGAGAGAGAAGCATATATTTTTCACTTTTAAAACATTGAAGACTACAGCACATAATTGCATAGACACAACATAGTAGAGAAAGAAGCGCACCGTCTTTCACTTTTAAAACATCGAAACCACTGCACATAATTGCATAGACACAATCGAAAGGCATCAAGCACTATAACCACCGTTTGAAGGATCCCATTTAATCGAGTCTCGCCCATTGCACGCAGCCATACAAGCTTCCTCCATTCTATCCAACGAAACCCCAGCATTGCAAATGTTAGCAAAGGCCCGCATGTGTTTCATACCGTATTGAGTCAACGAACCACAATGCGCCTCAAACAGCCGAACCTGGCCAAAAAAACCACCAAATACTCGAAAAATTGCAAGAAAGAATATTTTTTGCAGTCACAAGTTATGTAAATCTTACCATTGATTTCAAACAATCCCAATCATCTGCAAGTGGCAAACCAGGGCCTCTCGTGGATTTGAGAACAGACGGGCCTCTTTCCGAACCGAATAAAACGAGGCCAATTATGTCCATGCTGCCATCGAGATGTTCTCTGTGCAGAATCATATCTATTATCTGCTTGAGAAGTTCTTCTTTATCTTGTCCACTGTGCTCTAGTTTCTTGTACTGCAACAACCATAGGCTTGATTTGAGCTCAATCTATAAACTCCAAACTAAAAAATTCCAAGGGGGAGAAAGGAAAAGAATAAATTACAGAATACACAGAAAAACGTTATCAGCTCTCTCACCCTTTCCCAGAGAAAGAGAAGGTCTGCGTCCCGTTGGTTGATGACATCCATTGGATATTTACTGTCGATCCTGTTCGGAGGAAGGTTCTCAGTTGCAGGATCAAAGCCTTGGTACAAATATAGCTTCTCGGATTTGATGCTCTTGTTCCCATATTCCATGACGTGAGATCCCGCATTGTACGTGTTGTAGTTGGAAGTGCGTTCCTTGACCTATATATGATATACTCCCAAATGGAAACTAATCAACAATGTGGATTTAATATTTATTCATTGCACGAGTATCAGATTTTTTTTTCCGCACCTGCTGATATTGCTGCTCGACGGTTTCCCTTCGGAGGTTATGGGACTCGCTGCAGACAAGAAAACACTGAGTTTAGACAGTGAAATGGGATAATGCGGAACATATACTTCAAGAAAAAATATGCCTAGCAATCGGTAAGGTACTCGGTAATTCCATATATACATTAAACCTCATGCCTAGACAATTACAGTTTGCAAAAAACAAATGGAAGGGATACACGATACTCAATAGCCTACAATTGAAAAAAA
>CACSLK010031421.1:3590173-3601516 GCA_902706635.1 Striga hermonthica | reverse complement strand
TATTCGATCTTAATGACATAAAATTTTACTAAAATATTGTATTCAATGGCCACATGAATGTTTATTTTCTACCAAATGTGTCTTGTATCTAATAGCCACTCGAGTTTCTAGTTTCTACTAAAAACTATGGGCACGCTCGTTTGTCAAATAACTTGTTCAAAATAAGTTTTTTTGGCTAATCAGAGTTAGTTTTGAAAAAGATATTATGTTTAGTAGTTAGTGAAATTTTAAGAATATGTTAAGATAATATTTAAAATAAAATAATTATAATTGATTTGATGTAAAAATAAGAGATAAATGATTGAAAATGATAGCTAGTTAAAATTATGTGAGTGGATAAATAGTGAATTAAAGTTGTGTGATGTGTAAGAATGATTGGTTTATATAATTTAATTGTATGAATAATATCAAGGATAAGAGTTAAGTTAAAGTTGAGTCAAAATTTTAATATAAAATAAATGTGAATAAATTATTTGATAAACAAGCATGCCATGAGTGTACCGGCAATAAATGACAATATTGTCCAAGTCTTGAAAATTGCTAGGATTAGGGGTGAGCAGTAATCGGTTAAAACCGAATTAACCGACCGAATCGAACCGAATAGTATTATTCGGTTCGGTTTTTATGTTACATAATTCGGTTCGGTTTCGATTTTTAACAAAATTTGTTTATTTGGCTCAGTTCGGTTCGATTCCCTAAAGTAAAAATTTGGATTAACCGAACTGAACCGAATTATTAAAGTAATTAATAAGTTTCAATACAATTGGACTCATTATGAATAGGCCCAATAGACAAAAAATATGCCCACATAATTTAAAGTCCAATTGACAAATCATATGTATAATATAATTAAAGACCAATTGATTTTAATCATATGTACAATGACTTATAATATGCAGTGACCAAACCGATTTGCAAAACCGAACCGAACCGAACCGATAATTTCAGTTTGGTTGTAGTTCGATTTTTAATGCTTATTCGGTTCGGTTCGGTTTGCTATGCTATTACAATTTCGGTTATCGGTTTTTTTGGTTCGATTCGTTTTTTGTGCCGAACCGACCGATGCTCACCCCTAGCCAGGATCAAAATAAAATTCCTTATTCCATTTTCAGTGTCCCATCTGTTAGACAAAGATGAAAATAACATTTTTTTCCATCACAAGTTCACCCAAAATACCGTAGTGCCAACTAGGGCTGCAAACGAACTAACATGAAAATAACATTTTTTTCCATCACAAGCTCACCCAAATACCATTATAAGTGCCAATCTAGGGCTGCAAACGAAATGAGAGGCGCGCACTCGACTCAAGTTCGAGCCCATATTTTGCATTGTCGAGCGGCTCGAGATATATGTTGAATTACTAAAATACCACTTATATATATATATATTGTATAGCATAGGTGCTTAATGGTAACTTTAATTTTCCACTTAAAAATTTTTGAGCCGAGCTCGAACATTTTGATTTCGAGTCGAGCTTGAGCCTCATAAATCGAGTTCAACAAACTCGAGCTCGAGTTCGAGCGGCTTAAAAAAATAAAAAAATCAACCATAAGGTCAATACTCGACTCGACTCGTCTGAAGCCTTAGTGCCATCTTCATTAAAAATGTCTAATCTAATCATCATACAAAGGTCATGCACTGAGCTCATAAAATAATCAAATGGAGAAGGGCAGTGATTTTGATACAATCAAACAAAGCCTCAGATTGCTACAATTTGCCCATCAACTAAGATTCTTCCAGAGCGGTACCGACTCACAGGAAAATTTGGAGATAACAGAAAAAAAAAAAAAAAAAGGTTTGAAACCAATGCTGTCAGTTTCCGATTTGAGAATGAGATCTGACAACTTTATTCGACAAACGTAAAATAAGTCGAATTGCTGCCCGTTCTTACACATTTGGGGGTGGCCAAATCTTTCCAAACAATTCTTCCACGCGTTCTGATTGGTTCGAGTAGCCATTGATTCCAGCAGTTAGTAGCTCAGTGGCTGCGGGGCCCAAAGCCGAGGCGAAGCTATACTGGTCCCACTTAACAAGCTGAAAATTTGAAATTCAGGCACAAACACATAGATAGATATTCGCTCAATAGTTAATTTGAGTCCAAATGGCCAAAAACATAGAGAATATAAGAGCCATCGCGATTAATTTTCTTCCATGCCTTAAGCAGCAACAAACTCCCATGGTATATATCTTTCTGGTAATGTCTTCAGATGTAATGCAAGAAGAAGTTCGACACAAGACTTGGGAAAAGATTTAGTTTTTGAACAGTTCAAAAGCTGCTTATGTAATTAATTCTTAGCTCTTTTAAGGCCTGATGTGCATGTGGCTCATTATATAAAACTAACCAAGAGTAAGCCGTAAGTGCTGAAGAATAATCTAGACCCGTGTTGATTACATTGTTGGCGAAGGACTATCACGTTTATATGTAGTGTGATTGCAATAACTGCAACGGTATAGTAAAAAAAAAAAAAAAAAAAAACATTTGCATTAAACAGACAAGAGACAAATGCAGCTTGTTCAAGAGTGTTCTCTATATTGATTATATTTCAATCTCGGGAGAGATACTCATGCTTTAAAGAAGTTTATAAAGCTCAAGGATAATGATTGAAGTGAACTTCTATAATCAATGTGAGACTATTGAAATACTTGAACACTATCAATATGACATGCAGCTAAAAGTAGAGAAAATGTCAGGCGTGGTTGAGCAACCTAGAGCTTACAGCTCAAGCGCTACCTCTCACCCTTTATAATGGTGTTGCACTGGTTAATATGTACCTTGCAGTTTGTTAGGACTAGGACTTTAGAATCCCCTTTCCTAGAGCTTACAGCTCAAGCGCTACCTCTCACCCTTTATAATGGTGTTGCACTGGTTAATATGTACCTTGCAGTTTGTTAGGACTAGGACTTTAGAATCCCCTTTCCCCAGAGACCCCCGTAAGATTAAAAAATAAAAATAAAAATGGTTGATATCAAGTAAACCATCGTGGTGTTTGAAATAGTGTTTTCCTTTTCCTTTGTAATTTAGTATCTCTTGTATTTATTACCAAAAACTTTATACCAGCATTGAAGAAAGCAAACCTCTTCATCTCTAAAAGTGTAGGAGGCAGCAGATTGTGTGGACAATCGCCTCATGAGAGAATATTTCTCGTCTGGTGGAGTTACAGACTCCTTTAGAGACTGCAATATCTTCAACGGGGAGATAATGTAGTCAACCCTGTAATATCAATCATTACGTTCAAGTAACATATATTCAATGAGAATCAGTATGCCTATGCGAGGTTGATTTACCCTAACAGGTTAAAGACATCCTGCTTGTTACGAATTGCTGCAGCCATCAATCTTGATTTGTGCCCATACTTATGGATGTAATTGTAGGCTTTTGTAACCTGACATGACACAGTCAAAGTTATAAACCATATAGCAGTTTAGAGTTCTACTTTTTCCTTGTACAGAGAAACAAAAACAATAAACAGAGCTGGACAAGAATCTATTAATTACAGCAACGCATGTATGCTAGTTCAAGATTTATTTTGTAAGAACTAATCAGAAAAAAAAAAAAAAAAAAAAAAAAAAAAAGAAGAGATTGAAGGTACATCTAGAAATCAGTTCACACCATACATAATTGTTAGGCTTTTACTACTGAGCTTCAGTGGAAGAAATTGCAAAAGGTTATTGTACCATTTTCTGTCCACATGGGAATGCACTTGCGTACAAGCTTCTAGTTCTTGGTTATCAATGACTGTGAAATTACAACCTTACCATGTGATGTGAGTGAAACAAGTGAATGATAAAAATATGGTAGTTGGAACTAGGAGACAATTCACATATAACATTCGATGCAAAAGTTGGAGCTAGTAGAACTGACCAAAGCCAAACCAGGATCTTCTCCTCTTTTAAGAGCAGCTTCTACTTCAGAATCGCCAGTGTGGTTCCTTGCCCAATCCTAACAAAAGATATGCCCTCATTATAACCCGAGTAAAAAGTTTCCATCAAGCACAAATTCTTTCAAGAAGGAATTACCCTAAGCCGACCAACAAAAACTTGAATAACAGAGGCACCCGCTTGAGCTGCAGCTGCAGCTTGACAAAAGCTGTAGATACGAAAGCTACAGTGTTAAAATGCTTTACCAGAAAGAGTACGGCAGTCAAAAGTAGGCAACGTTACATCGCAAAAACATTTAACGCATGAGAAATTGTTTGGCAGGTTTACAGAGTATTAGCACATAAAAAATAGATGAAAGACTTCATGAACCAAATCAGACATATGATGGACATTATAAGAAGCAGAGATCACAACCTCTCATGAACATTATAAAACCAGTAGGTTTAACTTGCCAGAATTAACATGAAATAATAGTAAGTTTTGATGCATTTAATCTCAGCTCGCCAGCTCTTCAGCGAAATGGTATGACCAACAAAACTATAGTTGCCCAGAGTGTGGACATCCCTGTTCTCTTGTGTCAGCTTAGTAATATCAGTTCTATCAAAACAATATTCCAACCGCCTGGAGCTTTAAAGTTTCTCAGGCTATTTCACTTTATCATAAAAGTTTGTATATGTTCATGCAACAATGAATACTATACATATAACTAAAAGAGTACTTCTTGATATGAGTTCATCATTGTAACACAACAAACTTTACATTCCTTGATCAGTTTACTAATCATCATAATTTTTCAAGTTCCAAAATAAATGTGTAACTTACCAAACAAGTTCTAACCTAGCCACAAAGACCAATTCTGAATTTTAACTGAGCAATTTCAACTTGAGGAACAGTATTAATGTATACCTGTAAACAAGAGTCATATGTGTCTGTATGCCTTCTGACTCCAGCAACCTCGATGCTTCGATTCCCTAGAAAAGGAATAGAATGTAAACAAAGGGTAATAGTCACAATTTATGAGACAAAAAGTGTTAGCTTGGTGGTCCGATTTTTCTATTAAGTGAAGTTTGTAGAAGGTCCAACACTAACTTGCCAAGTTGAAGGAATTTTAAACAACAATCGCTCTGCAGGTATGCCGATTTCATGATACAACTTCAAAAGATGGTGCACCTGAAATCAAGTTCAATCATTGTTTAGAAGAAGGTGGGACGTAAACTAGACAAGAAAGCTTGCATACATATAGATGCTTTGTTCACAACATTTTGACCACTGCAAGGCAATTTTGGTCCTTAAAAGCAACGAGTATGTAGCAAAATCCATGGTCGTGTACATCACTGCAAGGCATGGTCCTTAAAAACAAAGAATATGATATGCCATAACATATCTTAAAGGAAATGGTCACCTTACGAACAATGGCGTGTGTATCATATGCCAGACGAGCATCAACTTCAGTAGAAACACGACCAGGTACAAGCTTCGCAAGATCACCTCCAATATTTACCAAAGCCTATTATTTCACATATCAATCATCACATAGTCCAGGAATAAAGAAGATATCCATTAATGACATTCACAATTTCTAGTATCATACCTTGTTGAAGAAGCAAGCCATCCGATCATCTGATTTCTCCAAACTGTAACACACAGAATCAGCCAGTGCAGTGTCGACCGCACTCTAAAACGACAGAAAAAAATAAAAAAACAGTATTACTTGAAATCAAAGAAGATGTAAGATCTACGTACACCCTTCTCTACCGTCAACAAATGTCAAGTTGTCGTCGTACAATTATATATGGTACAAATATTGAAACACCCGTCATTTAGAAAAATAAATGTGTCCATATATAAATGTATATAAGGAGAGAAACACTAGCTCTCCATGTCTAGAAAGACGCAATAACAAAATTCAGATAATTACCTTGAACTTAGTATCAGGAAGGCTACAAATACCCAAGATAAAAGACGAGCTAACAGTGGCGGCAGTTGGCGGAAACCTATTACAATTTCAAATCATGAGCAACCAAGAAACCAAAAAAAAAAAAAAAAAAAAAAAAAACAAAAAAAAAAAAAAAAAAAAAAAGAACAAAAAAACAACCATCTAGCTCTTCCAGCTTAAACCAAATAGCACATAATGACATTATGAAACACAGCAACTCCTTTCAAGATTCACAAGACCCACCTCTCGAAATCATCAAAAACAACAGTATCAGGCACGATCTCACTGAAATTCGCAACAGAGTCCAATTCAGTGCTCAAACCTGTCCCAGTTTCTCAACAAATCAACAATTTTCCAAATCCACACTCGGATACAACTACGTTATACACTACAACAACAACAACAACAACAACAACAATAACAACAATATGCACACGTTTACCAGTGTCCAGGGACGAAGAGAAGTTCGTAGCAGCTCGTATTGAAGGCAAAATCAGCCGAGTCTCGAATACAAAGCTCGGTTTCATGAATCGAACACCATTCCCCAATTTCTTCTCCTGTTTCAGTTGCGAACAAATCACAAAACAAATCAATTCATTAGAAACTGAACAGTTACACATCATAATCAAATCAATTCATGAGAAACTGAATAACATGCATCTACTATGGAAATCAAACCGATCAAACACCCAGATGCTGAGTAACTATGAAATAAATGCAAGTGACCTTACCTTGAGAGAGAAAGAGAAGCTCAGAGCTGATGAGAGCGGAGAATGCGAAGTAGCTGCCATTTTTTTTTTCTGTTAATTTTTTTTGTGAAATGGAAAAATGATAGAGACAGCTTGAGTGGATGTGTTATATATAGAGAGTGTAAAATTATGACGCCAGGCTAAGGTACAACACTCAATGAATAAATGTACTACCTCAACATGAAGCCCGTGGCCTGGTAATAGTAATCGTGATGTCTGGGTGAAGTGAAAAAAGATCCATAAATATCGGGTAAGGAAAAAAGGACGTGGATAGACGCCACGTGGATCAGCTGATCTATTTTTACATTTTTAAAGTTCTGTCAATCAATTAAACATTTTTTTTTTAAATAAAAATACATTTTTAGAAAAAATTAATATAAAAGAAAATCCTAACATCTTATAATGTAAGTATGTGTTTTTGTTTTTTTTTTTAAATTAAATTAAAACATCTTATAATGTAAGCATGTGTTTTTTTGTTAAGTATGACCGATTGACCCGTCTAATTGTTAAGTTGTTTCGCAAAATAATTTGTGTCAAAGCTAATTATGTTGTTTATTTTAAAAAAAAAAAATAATATATAACATTTTGTTTTGGCGTTAACACACTAATCAAGTTTAGTAAAGTAGTAAGAGCATGATTGGGTACAAATTAGTTGGTCAATTTTCACCATTTTTAACTCAAATTAAACTCAACACGGTTGAAAAGAAGCCACCAATGTGGAAAATGTAGTAGCCACTGTTGTAAATATTTTTTACTGGAGTATAATCGAAAGATTCGAACACCGGGTCGTATCTCAAAGAAGGTTTACCGGAGTAAATTGCACGAATATTCAATCACAAAAGAGAAAATAATCCTAACACTCTAACCAGATTGATTTTTGGTTTCAACTAACAACTAACGATTCGCAAACAAGGCAATTCGAAGATTCAATAGCAAACAAATAAACTTGATTATAAAAGAGTTAGGGAGTCGTGACAATCGTTTTTGGTTCTTGACTCAATTACCGGGCAATCAATTGCTCGGTTAAAGGGTCTGAATTGCCTACTCGTATGGAGGATCACCTTCAATAACTATCGTAACAAGAAGATGAACATAAACGAGCAACTTATTAAACCCATCAACACATAGAAAATACAATAACGAACAAGTCTATTCCCAACGAGCCTAAATCGACCGACGTCTCCCCTCTTGGTTCTAAATGTTGATTAATTAGGTTAGATTGGGGATCAGTCAACTAACCCTAGAATTTTTACAGCTCGCATACATTGAGCAATTATCAAACACGAAATAAAAATGAACCGAAACAATCATTCTCTATCCCTAACTTACGGAATTAGCCACTCATTGCAATCTCAATACAAACATTCACAATTAAACAAGCCATCATATTCATACACAAAATGAAAAGAAGTGCTTACGCATATTATCAAATCCAATGTCGAAAGAACAACAAGCAAACCGAATCCAAAAGCTAGAAAATGAGTTCTCTACTCTCCAAATTCAAACCAAATGCAAAATCCAAGAGAGAAATATGTTTTCTAGAGAGAAAATTCGAAATTACAAAGTCTGGGAATAAGAAAAATGCCCTAGGCTCGATCTGATATCCTTTCTCAGTTCAAATTCCACAAAAATCGCATCAGTTACAAAATAGGGGTTAGCGGCACTAACCCCTTAGCGCCGCTAAGGGTGGACATCGCTTGGCTTCTTGGGGTCGTTAGCCTGTGTAGCGCCGCTAAGGCCATAGCGGCGCTAAGACCTGGGCTGCTCCGAAAAATCAACGTCTCGGGATCGCGTGCTCTCGGCTAGCGTCCCTCGGGTCTATCTCGAGCTAGAAACTTAATCATTGCATGTTTCGTTTAAGGACCGGGATGAAACTCCTGGGAACCTGAACGACCTGACACCACCAAAACCGGAAAAACATGAAAAACAAGAAAAATAGGAAGGAAAGCAAAGAAAATACTAAACACAACAAACTAAAGATAAAAGCACAAGAAACGACTAGACGGACTGGAAATACCTAAGAAACGACCTAAATTGGAGAAAACGACACACAAAATACTGATGAAAATAACCACAAAAATAGGACAAACAACCACCTAGAAGCCACAAATATTGAAAATGGAGCACCCACCAATATTGAAAATAGAGTAGGATGCTTTCTTTGAAATTTGATGCACTTTTGCATCTATAAATAGAGAGCAAATGAGGGCATAAAAAGTTCAAAATCACAAACAAATACAAGAAGAAAAAAAAAAAGAGTGAGCTAATAAAAAAATAATAATTTAGGGCTTGATTGTTTATAAAATAATTTGTTCAAAATAAGTTATTTTGGTTAACCATAGTTAATTTTGAAAAAGGTGTATGGTTAGTTGTTAGTGGAATTTTAAGTATGTATTAAAATAATATTTAAAATAAAATGATTAAAATTGATTTGATGTAAAAGTAAGAGATAAATGATTGGAAATGATAGGTAGTTAAAATTATGTGAGTAGATGAATAGTGAATTAAAAAGTTGATGTAATGTGTAAGAATGATTGGTTTGTAGTATTTAATTATATGAATAATATTAAAGATAGTGGAGTTGAGTTAAAGTTGAGTTAAATTTTGAGTTGAAATAAAAGTGTGTAAAATAATTTGTAAACAATCAAGCCCTTAGCTTTTGTGTGTATTTTTGAGTTGTGAGTTGTGAGTGAGTTTGAGAGTGTTTTGTAAACACTAGTGCATTTCTTTTCTCTTAATAAAATATCTGCAGTAGTTCGGAGACGTAGGCATTATTGGCCGAACTCCGTTATCAATTTGGGTTGTCCATTTTTTTTTTTTTTGCTTTTATTTCACTTTTATATATCCGACTTTATAGAAAAAATTTCAACATATTTTTTCCAACAAACACAACCTTACTCAATATTATTAATATAATTAAATAATATCAATTAAATATTCTCACACATTACGTCAACTTTAATTCATTATTCATCAACTTACATAATTTTAATTATTCATCACTTTCAATCACTTGTTTTACTACTTTTACATCAAACCAACTTTAATCATTATATTTTAAACATTATGTAAATACAAACTCACGCTATAATTAAAACCTAACTCAATCAACTTTTTCAAATTAACTTTAGTTATCCAACAAATCCAATCAAATTCATAATAGTTCCTAATGAACTATAACTTATGAATGTGGATTTTGTGAAAAAACAATGGCTCCTCCCATAAGCTAAATATGTGTTTGGTAGGCACCATAAATTAATTTATAACTTATTTGATTAGTTTCATGTATTCAAAATAAGATTGTTTAGATAGGACGAGTTTTTTTTTAAAAAAAAAAAAAAAAAAAACTCGAGCCCATCTTATGAGTTTTCTTGAGTATCATTTCAAATAAGTCCATTGAATTATTTTAGTTGACATATAACTTAATTTACTAAACACTTTTTATCATATAAGATAGCTTTTCGACTATAAGTTATCAACTACAACCTCGAAATTCACTTACAAACTATCAGGTAAATTATCAGCTAGGTTTATTTAACATACCGTAAAATATTTTACATAATCCTTCAACCATTGTCAACAATGTTACAATGTACTGCAAGGTTGATAAGTTTAATAGCTAGTTTATATCACTCTAAACTATTATTGCGCAATATTAGTGTTGCGAGTGTCTCGTATTATTTGTTTGGGTCGTTGACCCCAGTGAGCTCGAGTGTTACTTACACTCGAGTGTCACCTTATTACCCTGTTGGAGTCCGACACTCGGGTATTACTCTGTTGAGGTCCGACACTTCACACTTCACACTCGGGTAGTTGTTTTAGTTGTTTGTGTTGTTGGTAAGTTTAGTTGCGAGTGCTTTTTATTCTAGCGTTGCTAGTCGGAATTCTAGGCGGTCTTCTGACTTGTCCTCCCACTTTTTCAGTTGTTGGTTGTTGTGTATTCAGCCGTTGGCTTTTCAGCTGTTGGCTGTTGTGTATTCAGCCGTTGACTGCTGTGTATTCGCACATTTGTGCATTTTAATTTATAATATTATATATCATTTTGGAAAAAAAAAACTATTGTTGCACAGGAATAAATATTTATTAATATTAAAAACTCCACTATTAAGCACGTAAAATTAAGTCAAAAAGGTGTTTCGCATTTTCAATTTCACAGTACACAAGCATGAAGCATCAAAAGAATTTCAGCATGAACACACGCATTATATTTGAAATTAAAGTCGAATATAAAATATAAATTCCTTTTGTAATTATTCAAATCAAATAAAAAAATCTCAGCAGATCCCTGATTATTTCTAATGCAGCCTGGCAAAAACGTAAAATAAAATGAATAACTACTTCTCTACTTCTTTCATGTTCTCACGCAATTAAGGTAGCTTTATAAATAAGACTTTTTTCTGCTTGAATTTAATTTATTAAATAAAATAAATTAAAATAATAAAAAAAAAAACAACTTAGTGAAAAGTTGAATTTAATTTTGAGTCATTGAATAAACATGAATTAAAACGTAGTGATTCAAGTTTATATAATCCAAAAACAGTAATGCTCCCCTACCCACGGTGGACACATGTTAATATACTCACTGCTTATGTGGCATGCATACATTGGTGATATAATTTTTTGAACATATTAACATCACCAATGTGTGCATGCCATATAAACGGTAGACATTTTAAAATGTGCCCGCCGTGGGTAAGGAACATTTTCCAATCTAAAAGTACTAAATAATGATCGTATTTTAACCAAAAAAAAAAATTGATTTGTAAATTACTGGTGATT
>CACSLK010031421.1:3565008-3579949 GCA_902706635.1 Striga hermonthica | reverse complement strand
TTTGGAATTGTTTGGAGTGCAAGCCAAGCAAGATCAAGATCTAGTCAATTTAGGACTCTAGTATATTTAATTTCCTTCTTGCACAATAATATCTAGATTGTTTAGGAATTTAATATTTTATTGCTTTAATATGTTTCCTAGGTAGATTAGAAGTAGTCATAGTTAGTATCTATAAATAGGGAGCATCCCTCATTGTTTTTAATGTCTTGGATTTGATGAAATAGAAAAGGAACGTTTGTTCAAACCGTGTGTTAGGGTTCGTGAGAATTCGATCATGCAACCGAATTGGTGAGGCTAAGACCCAAGCCAGTTCAAAAGAGTGTAGCGAGGCTAATACCCGAGTGAACTCAAGTATCGTGAGAGAGTTAGGCTAATAACCGAGTCGATCACACCTGTCGTCGAGAGCAAGATCGTGGCGAAGCCGTGATCGAGACAAGTCGAGGGAATGGACACACGATCCGTCATCATTGGTGCTTTCATTGAGAGTGATCGATTGGGTATTCGTTAAATTTTTCTATCCCATTCTTTTTCTTTTTTTGGTTCGAATTTTTGGTTCCTTTTTATTCGAGTTTTTCAAATTTTACCCCTTAATTTTCGAAAATTTTCGAGAGTATAAAAAAAAAAGTGTCATCTAGTCCTTTTGTTTGATTTTTTTCGGTTATTACCTTTTGTTGAGGGGCCGAATTTCTCTTCTATTTGGGTCGAAATTTTCGAAATTCTTGTTCGAATTTTTCATTTATTTTTCGATTTTTTTATCGAGTCTTTAAAAAAAAAAAAAAAGAGTCATGACGAATCGTGAGAGATTCGATGCACTTGAGGAAAGCGTGAGGTCCCTTGGCAACGGACAACACGTGGTCAATGAAAACGTGGCAAAGTTGGAGCTGATGATACACGACTTGGCGGGACAGCTCGAGAGAGTCAACCACCATACGCGGAGGAGCCGCACATCGAGATCAACCATGGCGGGAACGGACAGTTCGACGTCTAGTCGCGATGACGACGACGAACGGTCGCGGGGAACGCGCGCAACGCGCACTACCCGACACCACAGCGATCGCAGGACGCATGGCCATCGGCATCATCGCGAGGAGCACGTACGTGCGAAACCGAAGATAAGGATGCCAACGTTCGAAGGAGTAGATTCGGATGCATGGTTAAGTCGTGCCGTGCAATTCTTCGAGATCAATGAGGTACACAAGTCTGAAAGAGTTCAAATTGCAGCCTACTACTTGGATGGGGAAGCCAACACATGGTGGTAATGGGTGTCACATGTTTATAAAAATAAAGGCGAGCAAATCAGATGGCGAGATTTTGAGAAGGAGCTGATTGCCAGGTTTGTATCGAGCGAATACTTTGATTATGATGAGGTGCTGACAAGGATCCGCCAAACTGGTAGTCTACGTGACTATCAAAAGGAGTTTGAGAGGATAGCAAGCCGGGTTCGGGATTGGCCCAAAAAGGCACTAGTAGGTGCGTTTGTAGGAGGCTTAAAGGCTGAGTTGGCTGCGGAGGTACGATTGGACAGGCCAAGGTCAACAAGGGCTGCCATGGAAGCAGCGCGACTGCACGAGGATCATCTCGCGGCAGTGCGCAGGGCCAGACCGAGCGAGGGGCGCACGGACGTTCGGCGCGCGAGCATCGCGGTCGACGATACGCCCCCACGGGCCGAGATCAAACCAACAGTCGGCGATGGTACACGCACCACTAGCAACTACCGACGACTGACGGAGGATGAAATACAAAGGCGAAGAGAAAAAGGCTTGTGCTTTACTTGCAACGAGAAATTTGTTCCAGGCCACAAGTGCAAAGGTAAGGAAATTTTTCTATTGGAAATTGAGGAGGAACGAGAGGAAGAAAAGCCACAGGAAGAGTCCTGGTTGCATATGGTGAAGTGCAATAAGCGTGGTCCTAGGATGATCAGATTCACGGCTGAGATAAAGGATATGTTGCTAGAGGTCCTGGTGGACAGTGGGTCGAGTTTAAATTTTATCGACGAAGGGATAGCCCGGAAGTTGAAATTGGTACCCACAAAAGTTAAAAAGTTTGGTGTCAAGGTGGCCAATGGACATGAGCTGCACGGAAGTCAATTATTCAAGAAGGTCCCGATAATGGCACAGGATCACGAGCTGGAAATTGATTTTTACGCCTTACCGCTTAAGGTAACAGATATTGTGTTAGGAGTACAGTGGCTGGAAACGCTTGGACCCAGTACGACTGACTATAAGCGAGGAAAGATGGAGTTTGGACGACCAAGAAAGCGCATTAAGTTGAGGACTTAGGATCAAAATGAATTTCCCGTTGAAGAAGATAGCGACGTGGATGTACTGAATTTCTTAATCCTTGAGGACAAGGAACGTCTTGAAGATGAGGGGAATGATACGGAAGTGGTCGTTGAGGCTTAAGATTGGCCGGGGGTGATCGATGGTCGCACGGGCGAAAGGCGCGCATCGGGCAGTGATGCGCGAGAGCGGGTGGTCAGCATGCGGTTAGCATTGGGTGTACGCGGGTGCACGGTAGGCGATCGGATCGCGGGCGATAGGAGGTACGCGCGGGGAGCGAGCGACGGGCGAGCTGGGCGCGCGGGTGAAGGTCATGCGGGCGGAAGCCGAGGCCGCATAGGGGTAAGAGTGGCGAGCGCGCGGCAACACGCGTGCGAGAAGATGGGCAGCGACAGGGCGCGCAATGATGCGCGAGTACGGGGCAGACGCGGGCGACCCAATCCACGCGGGAATAGGCGTAGCAAGGGCGGCGTGCGTGGGGCGCAAGTGCGCGCGAAAAGGAGTAGCGATGAGGCGGCGCTCATAAAGGCGGCCGAGTTCTTGGGCGTGAGTTTGGAATTTTTTGGAGTGCAAGCCAAGCAAGATCAAGATCTAGTCAATTTAGGACTCTAGTATATTTAGTGTCCTTCTTGCACAATAATATCTAGATTGTTTAGGAATTTAATATTTTATTGCTTTAATATGTTTCTTAGGTAGATTAGAATTAGTCATAGTTATGATCTATAAATAGGGAGCATCCCTCATTGTTTTTAATGTCTTGGATTTGATGAAATAGAAAAGGAACGTTTGTTCAAACCGTGTGTTAGGGTTCGTGAGAATTAGATCATGCAACCGAATTGGTGAGGCTAAGACCCAATCCAGTTCAAAAGAGTGTAGCGAGGCTAATACCCGAGTGAACTCAAGTATCGTGAGAGAGTTAGGTTAATAACCGAGTCGATCACACCTATCGTCGAGAGCAAGGCCGTGGCGAAGCCGTGATCGAGACAAGTCGAGGGAACGAACACACGATCCGTCATCACTGTGCCGCGGCACGGCACCTGCCGCGGCCAGACCAGAGACCTTCCCAGGCACTGCCGTGGCACGCACCTTGCGCGACCCGACTTATTTTTCGACCTGTTTTTACTCGAGCCCTATATATTTAGGCATGTTCCCAGATCTTAGGGGAGATCTCCATTCTCGTTCTTTTCTATTTTTCTCTCCAAAAACTCCATCTTTCAACTTGATTTCTTGATTGCTTTTGGACTAAAGTTGTAATTCAGATTCAAGTTCGATTTCTCTATTAATCGTAACTCTTTTTTTTTTTCATTTAGTTGATGAAATCATTGCTTGGTTTGAGATGTTTAATTGGGTTGAAATTGATCTACATAGCTAAATCTGATTGATAAGGTTGCTATTTTTATTCTGCACGGGGCGTTTTGCCCAATAATACACGACATCTTTTAAATTTTGCGGGTTGATTACGACATTTTCCATATGCTTATGCGCAGCTTGCCTAAGAATATTTCCATAATTGGAAAGTACATCCATGCGGTCCGCTTCAACATCCGGCAGAGCCCATTCATCCTCCTTACCTACACGCAGCTCCTGCCACTTGAGGCTCTTAAACAGCTTGTAAGCCATAAGATAAAAATCATAGGCCCGGAATTTGACAAGCAATTCATCCTCGTACTCTGTAACTATGGAGACATCTTATATGATTCCTCGTATGGTAAAACGCGGAGCCCGCAACGTGCTTTTATTCCGGAGGATATTTCTTTCCTCAAACCATCAACGAAAGAAGAATAGATCTGCTTGCTTGATCCAAGATACAAGCACCCAAGCACCATATTCAATCTTGGATAGAAAATAAACAAAAATAAATGAAAAGATGCAAGCTTTATTCAAATAAATGAAAAGATGCAAGTTTTGACGCATAAAGCTCATATCTTTGATAATAAGAAAAAGTTTGCAACTTTTCAACAAATAAGCTCGAAATTGATTTCTAACGCATCACAAGCAACATATTCAATCTTAGACATATTAAGAAGAAAATAAACGAAAACAAACATTGAAATAAATGAAAAGATGCAAGCTTTGAAGGTAAAGCTCGTATCTTTGACAATGAGAACAAGCTCGCAACTTTTAAACAAATAAGCATGAAATTGATTTCTAACACACATCACAAGCAACATATTCAATCATAGACATATTAAGAGGAAAATAAATGAAAAAAGTAAGCTTCATTGAAATAAATTTAAAGATTCAAGCTTTAACATAAACGTCGTATCTTTGATAATAAGAACAAGTTTGCAACTTTTAAACAAATAAGCATGAAATTAATTTCTAAAACACATCACAAGCAACATATTCAATCCTAGATATAATAAGAAGAAAATAAACTTAAAAGAAAAATGAAAACATGGAAGCTTCATCAAGCAAAGTACGAAGTTCAGTTTGAAAAACATCGATAGCAAAAATGAATAAATATAAGTGCTCACTCTCTCCTAATGCATGCTCTTTTAAAAAAAATGAAATAATTTGCAACTTTTAAACACAATAAGCACGAATGTATTTTCTAACACACATCATAAGCAATGAAACTAAAAAGTTTCGAACTTTACTCAAGCAAAATAGCAAGCTCAATTTGAAAAACATCAATAGAAAAAATGGAATAAACTAAGTACTCGCTTGAAAAATTTGGATCTTTGAGAAAAACTGAAGTCTTTTAACCCCCACCCTCGCGTTTTTACTGTTGGACGATTTAAAGAAATGAAGTCTGTTATCCTGCACGGAGAGTTTTTGCCTAATGAATACACGACATCTTTTAAATTTTTTCGGTTGATTACAACATTTTCTATATGCTTATGCCCAGCTTGCCTAAGAAGATTTTCATAATTGGAAAGTACATCCATGCAGTCCGCTTCAATATCCGGAAGAACCCATGCATTCTCCTTACCTACACGCAGCTCCTGCCACTTGAGGCTCTTAAACGGCTTGTAAGCGAAAAGATAAAAATCATAGGCCCAGAATTTGACAAGCAATTCATCTTCGTACTCTGTAACTGTGGAGACATCCTTATATGATTCCTCATATGGTAAAACATGGAGCCCGCAACATGCTTTTATTTCGGAGGATATTTCTTTCCTCAAACCATGAATGAAAGAAGAATACATCTGCTTGCTTGATCCAAAATACAAGCGCCCAAGCACCATATTCAATCCTGGACAGAAAATAAATGAAAATAAACGAAAAGATGCAAACTTTATTGAAATAAATGAAAAGATGCAAGCTTTGACGCATAAAGTTCGCATCTTTGATAATAAGAAAAAGTTCGCAACTTTTAGACAAATAAGCACGAAATTGATTTCTAACGCATCATAAGCAACATATTCAATCCTAGACATATTAGAAGAAATAAACGAAAAAAATGCAAGTTTCATTGAAATAAATGAAAAGATGCAAGCTTTGACGTAAAGCTCGTATCTTTGATAATAAGAACAAGTTCCGCAACTTTAAAACAAATAAGCATGAAATTGATTTCTAACACACATCACAAGTAATATATTCAATCCTAGACTTATTAAGAAGAAAATAAACAAAAATAGACGCAAAAATGCAAGCTTCATTGAAATAAATGAAACGATGCAAGCTTTAACGTAAAGCTCATAACTTTGATAATAAGAACTAGTTCGCAACTTTTAAACAAATAAAAAGAAAATAAACGAAAACATATGCAAGTTTCATCAAGCAAAGTACGAAGGTCAGTTTGAAAAACATCAATAGCAGAAATAAATAAAGATACGGCCCCAAGTTTTATCATGGGGCTCTGATACCATGTTGAAGCATGTAAATTGAAAATGACAGAAGGAAAAATGATATTCACATTGATTTCACAGAAAACTTTTTTACATGAATAATGTTCAATGATATGGTTGCTGCTAAGCTAAGAAGAATATATATGCGGAGCATGGGCGAAGCTACATGTATTAGTAGGGGGCAATTGCTCCCCCCTAAAATTTTAATTCTTTTACTATTAATGTTAAAAATTTTAATTTTGATCTCTATTAAATTTATTTTTGCACCTCCAAATTTTTTGTTTTTAAACGTTACTCACAAGGTCAACTTGTCAACAATTATCAATAAACAATTCAACACTTTTTTTTTATTTTAATATTAATTAACAATTCAACACTTCTTTTATTTTACTATTAATTTTGTATATTAATTATTATCATTCTACAATTTTAATTGGCCCATATAAAAGACTTCAACTCTCTTTTATTGGCCAGGCTATGGCTGATAATTTTTGATTGGGAGCCGAACCGATGAGAAAATAAAAACCGATCTGAATCGATGATAAAATAAACTGAACTGAACCGACCTATGTGTAACGGTAACCGAAAATCGGTTACCGAAATGTTATTGGTTCTAAACCTATTAGGGTTCAATTTTGAAACCATCATGTCATGTCTTCTGCCCTCTCTCAACTAATTTTCTAGTTTCGCCCCTGATGTGGAGATAAATCAAACATAGAAAAGATAAGGTTTGGGAAAAGTAAAAAGGACAAAATAAAATTCAAATAAAAGTAATCTAAAAGGAATATGTTGAATATTAAAAGTTCTTTTGTCTTTTTTTAATCGTGTTACACCGTTCTTAGTCGCACTTCATTGTTCTTTTTGTTTTTTCTCATCTAAAATCTCAGCCACGTGTACGGCTGAGATCATTGGACAATACCCAATTGGGTTTGGTTTATATTTTCCTTTTCTGTCTTTATTTTTACTGTAAGATGAACATTTATGTTGAGCTTGAGACTCTTAGCTATGATATGAAAATCTAGAATTCTCCCAAATATTTTTCGTTCTACTTTCGCCATTTTCACATGGTATCCAGAGCTTGGTAAACATCGATCTGACTATGGCGAATCCTTGGAACAATACCACATGGCCGCTGCTAAATGCCGGCGATGGCAAGGTAAGCTCGTCCAAACAGAATCTCGCTCCTAAAGATCCGACTCAACTCCATAGCTCCGATAATCCAGGGATGATGCTCGTATCAAATCCACTCACAGGACCTAATTACCTTCCATGGCGCAAAGCAATGACGATCGCGCTGGGAGCTAAATCTAAGCTTGGATTTGTCAATGGTAAGATCTCTGAGCCCGATGAAAATGATGAAAACTATGAGATCTGGAAGAAAACAGATTATATGATCACTTCATGGATTCTGAATACCTTGTCTAAGGACATAGTTGAGAGTTTTGTGTATGTGAATAGTGCTAGAGAGCTTTGGGATACAATAGCAAAGAGATACGGTCAAAGCAATGGTCCACTTCTGTATAAGCTTCAGAGAGAAATTGCTAGTATCAATCAAGGTCATGATAACATAGTTGAATACTTCTCTCAGATTAAACGACTTTGGGATCAATATGAGAATCTGAAAAATCCTACTATATGTGCTTGTCCAATTGGGAAGAATGTGATGGAAAATGAGAACCAAACAAAATTATTGCAGTTTCTTATGGGTCTACATGATATCTATGAGCCAGTGAGGTCCCAAATTTTACTAATGGAGCCTTTGCCTGAGGTTGACAAAGCATATTCTATGCTAGTGAGAGTTGAACAACAGAAGTCAGCAAGCTTGGCCTATAATAATCAGTTTGAAAGCTCAGCAATGGTGAGGAATATCCCTATTGGTAGGGGTAATACAGGAAGAGGAGGTCATTTCTTAGGGAACAGAGGTCCCAATAGGGGAAGAGGGGGACATAGAAGGACTAAAGAAGAGAATGCTAAGCTTACATGTGAATATTGTCACATACCAGGCCATGAGATGTCAGAATGTTTCAAGTTACATGGTGTACCTGAGTGGTATCACAAATTCAAGGAACAACAGAAGCCAAAGGGATTTGCAAATGCTGCACTTGATAAAAATGAGTCTCAATCTTCTGTTTCTGATAGCAGCTCACAAGCCTATGCAGCTCCAAATGATCTTTCTGTGGTTATTCAACAGGAGTTAATGAAGTTTTTTGGCTCAAAGGGAACTTCAGATGGCAATGAAGGAGACTATGTGCACTTTGTCAACTCAGCAGGTATTGACACTACTCAGTATGCTTTAAGTACATTTGAAGGTATAGATAGTGATTCTTGGGTGTTAGATACTGGTGCGAGTAGACATATGTGCATTGACATAAGCCTGATTCATGATCTGAAACCTTTAGTACCTTATGTACATGTGCATCTTCCAAATGGAACTTCATTCCAAGTCACACAAACTGGCTCAGTTAAATTGTCCAAAACCATAACTCTTCATGATGTTCTTTTCATTCCTGAATTCAAATATAATCTGCTCTCTATCCCACAACTTTCAGTTCAGTCAAACATGAAGTGCATTTTTACACCAACCTTGTGTGTCTTGCAGGACCTTGAATCACATGAAACCTTAGCATTTGGGAAGTTGATGGGGAAACTTTACATACTTCAGAACACCACTTATCCTTCTTCATGTAATCCTGAAATTTCTTGTCATTCTGTTGTTGATAATGAGTCTTTGTATTTTTGGCACTAAGTTTTGGGTCATGCTTCACTTGGTGTTCTTGAACATTTACATTTCATCAAGCCAGATGTACGGTTGCTGATGTTGAGAAAATAAAGAGTTGTGATGCTTGTTTTAAAGGAAAATTCCACAGGTTTTCTTTTCCTTTATCCAATATTAAATCCACATACAATTTTGAGCTCTTGCATATTGATATTTGGGGTCCCTGTAAGGAACCATCTCTAACAAATACCCCTTTCTTTCTCACCATAGTTGATGATCACAGTAGGGGCACTTGGGTTTTTTTGCTGAAACAGAAGAGTGAGGTCCTTACTGTTTTGAAACAATTCTTCCATATGATTATGACACAATTCAAAGCTGGGGTCAAATACCTAAGGAGTGATAATGGGCTAGAGTTTCTTAGCCATGAGTGTCAAACTTTTCTGAAATCCTTGGGAGTTATACACCAAACTACTTGCATACACACTCCGCAACAAAATGGAGTGGTCGAAAGAAAACACAGACACATCCTTGATATAGGGAGATCCATCATGTTTCATTCTAATTTGCCCATTCATTTTTGGCCATATTCCATCTTATATGCCACCCATATTATAAACAGGATACCTTCACCTGTTCTGAAATGGAAAACTCCTTATGAAATTCTTTATCATGAACCACCTGACTACTCTACCCTCAAGCCTTTTGGTTGTTTATCCTATGCAGCAAACAACACACCTACCAAATCTAAATTCAGTCCAAGAGCACAAAAGTGCATATTCTTGGGATTTGTTACTGGAAAGAAAGCTTATCATTTGTATGACATTTCCACTCATAAACTCCTGTTCTCAAGGGATGTCACATTCTTGACACATCAATTCCCATTCTCTGAATCTGTTGTTATAGACAACTCAGATAGTTTTCCCTTGCCTTTGCCACAAGAAATACCTCATTCAGATTCTGCTGCAGACACATTACCTTCTGCATCTATATCTTCTCCTAAGCCTGATATCATTCCCACTAAAAGAACCAGAAAGCCACATGCATGGATGACTGATTATGAGTTATATTATGTTACTGACTCATGCACTCATTTACCTGACCAACTTGTGAAGCATGTTAGTTATAACCCTGCATATCATGAATATTTGCACCAAGTATCTAGCATAAGAGAACCATCTAGCTATGCTGAAGCTTGTACCAAGGCTGAGTGGGTAGAGGCCATAAATAAGGAACTTGCAGCTTTAGAAGAAAATAACACTTGGGAGATGACTGATTTACCTAAAGGAAAAAAGGCTATAGGTAGCAAATGGGTCTTTAAGGTCAAACTAAAAATGGATGGGACAGTGGAAAGATATAAAGCCCGGTTGGTAGCCAAGGGTTTTAACCAAGTGTTTGGGATTTATTATTTGGATAGTTTCTCCCCAGTAGTCAAGATGGTGACTGTCAGATTTTTTATTGCTTTCATCACTATCAAAGGGTGGCCACTTATGCATTACGATGTGAACAATGCTTTTTTACATGGATATCTTCATGAAGAGGTATACATGAAGCCTCATGATGGCTATAGCAAAGGTGTTCCTGGACAGGTTTGTAAATTGAAAAGGAGCCTATATGGGCTCAAACAAGCTTCAAGAGAATGGAACCAAGAATTCACCTCCAAGCTCCTCGAATATGGCATGAAATAGTCTCCTTATGACCATTGTTTGTTCACTCTTGAAACTGATTCTTCTTTCTTAGGTGTTTTGGTTTATGTGGATGACCTTTTGGTGACTGGTAGTACCATGGAAGCTATTGAGATGCTGAGAAGTTACTTACATAACCTTTTCACTATCAAAGATTTAGGAGCTGCAAAGTTCTTTCTTGGGATGGAAATCACCAGAGGTACTGATGGTGTTTTTTTAAGTCAGCAGAAGTACATTAATGACTGGCTTCAAGATGTTCATTTAGACTGCAGCAGGTCAGTGTCTACACCTTTGCCTTGTGGTCTGTCTTTGGTTGCTAATCAAGGAGAACCACTTGTTGAGGCAGAGAGATATAGAAGGCTTATAGGAAGGTTGCTTTACTTGAACCTGACTAGACCTGACCTTACTTATTCAGTGCAACAATTAAGTCAATTTGTGACTAATCCATGTATGGATCATTGGAAAGCTGCCTTACATGTTCTGAAGTATCTTAGAGGAACTTCCCATATGGGACTATTTTACTCCTCCACTTCTTCTTTTAATCTGCGAGCTTATGGAGATGCAGATTGGGCTGCTTGCAAGGATTCCAGGCGCTCGGTTACCGGCTATTGTGTATTCCTAGGTACTTCTCTTATCTCTTGGAAAAGCAAGAAACAATGCACAGTTTATAAGTCCACAGCCGAAGCAGAGTACAGGGCCTTGAGCAGTACAGTTCATGAACTTCAATGGATCACTTACCTCTCTTCAGCTTTCAGAGTTGATGTTCCTCTACCTATTGATGTCTACTGTGATAACCAAGCAACCATCCACATTTCGAAAAACCCGGTGTTTCATGAGCGCACCAAACATCTAGATATTGACTGTCATATCGTCCGTGACAAATGCAAGGAAGGTTTTATTCATCTTCTTCATGTTTCTACCTCTACACAGCTTGCGGATGTCTTTACCAAACTCCTTTAGGGCCCTTGACTTCGTTGGATGATGTGCAAGCTCGGCCTGGTATCTTTGATTCCACGTCCGGCTTGAGGAGGGGGTGTTGAATATTAAAAGTTCTTTTGTTTTGTTTTAATCGTGTTACACCGTTCTTAGTCGCACTTCATTGTTCTTTTTGTTTTTTCTCATCTAAAATCTCAGCCACGTGTACGGCTGAGATCATTGGACAATACCCAAGTGGGTTTGGTTTATATTTTCCTTTTCTGTCTTTATTTTTACTGTAAGATGAACATTTATGTAGAGCTCGAGACTCTGAGCTATGATATGAAAATCTAGAATTCTCCCAAATATTTTTCGTTCTACTTTCGCCATTTTCACAGTTTATGGAGTCATCGAATGACTCGACTTATAGAGCCATCTACACTTATTCACCATTAGTGGATTGATACGTGTACTACAATAAGTACAATTTGGACATATGTCAATATATTAAGTGATAAATGACTCAATAAAAAAAAACATCCGATGGCTCTATAGAATTTTTGGTAGTGAACAATGACCATTTTCTTTGATATTGCAAGTTCCATAACAAAATAACCATAAAGTATTAAAAAAAAAATAATCAAGAAGAAACTCAATATGTTCCTCAAAATAATTTTTCATGTTGTCTTTTTCAAGATCTGTAAAGTAGTTGTTGGATATAAAATTAAGTCTGCATGATTTTTTTTTTTCAAAATGGGTATAATTGTTGTTAGATATATGTAATTATTGAAGAATCATATACTTTTAACAAATCTAGCATATTTTATTATTACCCCACTTAAAACAAACTTACATGTTAATAGTTACAAGATCTAGAGAGGTGCTTGATATAAATAGTTATTAATCTCATGCCATAAAATTTTCCAGTTATCATGTTGTCTTAAGTCAATAATTATGTAAATTTCGAATAACATGCACATAACAATACTAATAATCATAATAATAATAATAATTTTTCACGTGAAAGTTGCATTTTTCTCAATTTTGAACCAAGTCAATACTATGAAATTTCATATTAAATATTTGAACTAGTGTTAAGACGATGAGCAGAGTCGAACCGGACTGAGCACTTCGTGTTTCAGCTCGTGTTCGTTTAATAAACTAGTTAGACGTTCGATTTATTTAATCTCGAACCAAAAATTGTAATGAGCCTTTAAATACAATTTGCTCGAACAATGTTCGGTTAGGATATTTGCTTGAAACCTATATAAAAGAAAAAATAAACAAGCTATTTGCAAGCAAAGATCAGTCTGACTCGTTTAATAAATTATCGTGATTAACTATTGAAGCTAGACTTTTTTGTGAGTTGTGATAAAGAAGGGCTCTAAATAATGAGAAATGCTACGGTCTCATTACGGAACCATTTCGTCGGAATTTGTAACCGTTAGATCATCATGTAACCGTCGGGGATAATTGATCTAGCGGTTACAAATCCCGACCAAATGATTCTGTAACGAGACCGTAACATCTTTTCTAAATAATTAATGTAGGATTATTTGCCACTAATAACCCTCAAGCGAAGGCCCATTCCCAGCCAAAAGGTTAGGGACTAATCTGTCCAACTCCAAATACGGGAAAAATGTCCCAATTTCTATTTTCATCAGTACAAAAATATCCCAAAACTTTCGAACCCCAAAGTCGATTCAGTTGGGTAGGGTTTCTATACACTGCAAGACGAGAAAACAAGAAAGGTGCGATTCAATCGAGGAAACCTAATTCGCCGTGCCGTGAACAAGAAAGAACAAATTATTTGCTGGTATGTGTGCTGCATTCATGTATTTGTTCCTAGATTTCTCTTCCTTCATCATTTAGGTTGTTCCCTTTTTTCCAATTGAGGTCTGAGTGGGGCGTGTCGATTTTATGGTCGCCCTGCGGCGTTTGAATATCTGGGTTGTTGTAGCTCGCATCTGCTTAACAATTGGGATCGCGTGCTTTTGTGAATGCATCAATTTGAAGCGTATCGTCGTATCGTCGTCGTCGTCTTTGTTTGTTGTCATTTTTTAACTACACAGATATAGCATGAACCGACATAAGAAGAGGAATGAAAAAACCCAGTTTTTATAGATCGACTGAGCTCTCGCTTTTAGGGTCCAGAGAGCGGGGCGATATGAGCCTATGGTGGGAATTTACTGTAATTGTTGTCTGGTCCCATTTATGCCCTCGATTTTGCTGGTTTTGTGTGGCTCTAATGTCTTTGGTACATGAGCTGATTCAGGAAGATTCTTGTTTTTTCACAGCTGAAACATCCAGCTAAAATTAGACCTAGATATGATATATAGGGGAAAGTAATTCTTTTTTCCTTTTTTTTTTTTTTCTTTTCGGCAAAATTCGATGCATAAAAATGTAAAAGTCTTGCCCTTTTGATAAGCTAAAACTATTCTGTGCTCCCGGACATTTAAGCTTTCTCTGATGTGATTGATTTGTTGGATTGCATTCGTACTTTTCGATGCCACCTTAATGTGATGTCTGACTCTGCTCATGTATTTCGGGGTCACTTAAACAGTTGTTGTATTCCTATATGATAATTTAGTTTTCATATTACTCCTTTCTCTCTTTACATCGAACTCTAACATTTTTGTTATATCCCCACTCTAACTTTGATCTCAAAAACTTTGAGGGTCAAGTGCTTTATTATTTTGCTTTTATGATTCTGGTTCGCGTTTATTGGTTTGTGGTATCTGTTCCATCCCATACCACGTTTTTGAAATATGATGATTGTGCTGTTGTTTAAACCAAATAGAGAATGTTAATCACTGACATTTCTGCCTTCTTAAATCTTCCATCTCATCCAGTTATCAATTTTGTTGGACGTCTCCCTGATGTTGCCTTATTATGGACCAAATCAGATGTAGGAATTTCAATATTATGAGTGGAAATTGAAAGAAGCATTTTAAAATGCAAGTTGAATAAAAGTAAACAAAAAGGTACATGTGAAATGTTTCCTTTTATTTTGGCAGCATGTAAGAACCTAGTTTCTTCGTCACACAGAAAATTGTATGCAAAAGTCATTAGTTATTCTCTATAAGAATGGTGTATTTTCTTATATTCCATGGCTTGGTTCATAACTGATGTTATAACTCTTGATTGTTCAAAAGTATGGGTGAAGCTATCTTCTTATGACTCAGCTTCAAGGTCGTGAACTACTGTGAATGCGAAATGGTTTTTTTAGATGTATCTTAAGTTCTTCATATATCAGTTCATTCACAGTTCCTGTCATCAAATGGCTGCAGGAAGTTACGGACTGGACTTGTATTCAAGGATGTGGAATTAATCTTTTAAGCAATATGTCATTCTAATTATGAAACCTTTTGCTTTGTTGACTTATCATGCACCATTTTCTGTTGTGTGTCCTATCAGATAAATTATTATCACCAAGATTTTGATATCCTTGTTATTTGTTCCTCATTTCTCTTTATTTATTCAATCCCTTCCATATTGTCTTGTGGATGTATTAATCCCATTGAATAATATAGACCGAGGTTTTTTTTTTTTTTT
>CACSLK010031421.1:3529261-3548792 GCA_902706635.1 Striga hermonthica | reverse complement strand
TTTTTTTTTTTTTTGGCAAAAACAAGTATTCCCAATATATGCAAATGATATAGCTTTTTACTTCTCTTTCCATTTTCACTAGTTTCTCAGCACATATATTTTTGTTCTTTGTGCTATCTAAATTTTTCTTTTGTATTCGTTGTTTAATTTTTACAATGATAATCTTATGCTTCTCAAATGCTTACCCACTTTTATAAACTTTTGGTTTTATTTCATCTTTAGTGCAAATGATGATCTAGGTGCACTTCAACAGTTACTGGTTGATCAACCTAATATTCCTCGTGAAGAAGGTAAGTTAAAATTCAGTTTTCCTATTATTCTTGGCTTAGTTAATCTTATAGCGTTAAGACGTAGATGAGTTAAAATGGAGATTAATTACTTGTTAAAGCTTATAGGAGAAAAATAGAGACCATATATCAGAGCCAACTTGGGTTTGAATGCTGACATGTTCGGGCAATACGCTTTAGACTTAATGTGTATATCCCGTTAATTATATTGAAATTTATTTCAAATGTTATAAATCTTTCGTTTATGATTTTCACTGCAGTTCAACTCGTATATGATATCATATTTGCTGAAGAAATTGCTTGAAGCACTCTGAAAGGCCGTCAACCACCAAAAAGAAATTCAGGGGATAATTGATTGAGGGTCTATAATCGTTATACAATGTGAAGATACTTACTATTTGTGGTTTCACCCTATATAGCATTTCTTGTTATGTTGAACTGACTAGCAAAACTATGTATTGAATAGTAAAATAATTACTACTTTTTTTGCCAAATTGTGCATGTGATTTGTATGGAGTACAACTTTAAACGTGAATTAACTGAACATTCTTTACCAGCACATGATTAATAGTTATATTTGAGACACGAAGATTTTGACAGATCTGTTATTCGTGAAGGATTTTTCATCACATTCATATAGACAGTTCTGTGGGTTGTGGAAAGGATTTCAAAGTTCTACACAAAAGATAATGAAACGAGACGAGCGAACCCAAACACAAATCTAGCTTTTTACGAGAAAACCGAGTATTCAAAGTGGTTCAAGTCCCAAACTCACAAAAACGTATGTAATCTTATTCCTCAGATCATGTAAACTGCTTCTGGGAAATAATAATCCACACCTTTTCAATTAAAGTTTCAGGTGTCGTTACATTTACAAGTTTCCAAAAGCACATAGGTAATGCAAATTATTCAACTCGGCAGTTCATTAACTACGACCGGTCGACAGAAAAGGAAAAAAATAAAATAAAATACATTATTTATAACAGCTCGTCTACTCATTCCCGCCAGCAATCAACCAAAGAAAGTTAGTCGTATAGTAAGTATTGTCACCTTCAGAATTGATTCGAGGTGTCCTCAGGCGCACCAATTCAATGTTCTTGCAAGTATAATATTTGGGTAATAAATTCCCGTACAAAATCAGCTACCAATTGCGCATTTTAAACACGGATATCAACATACATGCATCCAATATCGACAGATATTCGCATTTTAAACACGGTTAAAAACAAAAATAAATAAATAAATAAATAAAATACAAAAACACTATACATGCAAGATTCTGATCAAAATAAATGCAAAATTCTGATCAAAATAACCTTAATACTGATAAAGGTCAAATTCTTATCAGTTGATATGCATAAAAGCTTTGAGGACCTTGCCTGACTTTCTTCTATAAACAAACCATGCAAGTTCTTTGCTAGAAGAACCGACCGAGCTAGCCTAGGAGCTTTACTTATACAATTCTGCAGAGCATGGACTCCAAACAGTTGATATGACAAAAGAAAACTAAACAAACATTTGTCATAACAGGTTGATCAACAAAGTCATATACTCCATGTATTCTACTGGAGAGAATGGAACGAAAGGACAAAGTATTAATTTTAGGGTGATAAATAAATTCCTTGGCAGCGCAAGTGATGTACAATGAAAATAAGAGCAGCGCAAATGTATGTGACACCATCAAGATAACAAAATAGTGAAAAATTTACGTTATGACTCACGCATATCCAATCATTGCTATCATTAAATCAACTTCCAACATTCAAATATTTTTGTATGACTCACAATACCAATATATATTATAACAAATATACCTACCATCCCTTTGAGATATTATAAATTTCAATAGAAAATCCATCACATTTGAATTGTCTCATCCACGACTCAGACCATAGTCAGTCACAGTCACTGTCAAATGTAATCTCCTTTCTATGAATGCTAGCTTATATATCTCAGGTAATATACAAAAATTAAATGACATGCATGCACTAACGAGTAATGTGAGTCTGCTTTTTAACAGTGCTGGCGCTAACGAGTAATTTTCCGCATGCTGAAATTGCAGTATAGAGTCTTCTGTGGAATGGAATTATATTCATTGTGTAATCATCTCATAATATTTTACTAACACTATAGAAAACATGTAAAGTGTACAAAATTTAGACCAATAAAGTACTGTTATGCATGTAGGTTGTGCGTATTTCTCACCTTAAAAAAGACAATATCCCTCGGAACACTCCAAATGCAGATCGATTGCATATTCTGCTCGTCCAATAAGAAGCTAAACAATAATATCTCTCTTTTTTATGGATAAAAAGGACATAATTAATAATTTAATAGTACTATTTAGGATAATACTTACCTCGGTTGCGCAAGTGATGCACAAACAAAATAAACATCAGTTGCGCAATTTTTTTCTCATTAGAGATACTAATCAGTGCAAGAGAAGTAACTACGTAGCATATAAGGAGGTGACATCATTAAGATACCAATATAAATGTCATGAACACATGGAAAGCTGAGGTGGTGAAAATGAGCCGAGAAATAGATGAGCTGAGCTAAGATGCAGAGCGCTTTGAAATTAATTAAATGCAATCACTACTTCCAAATTAATTAAATGCAGAAAGTATAGATGCTTATACGTCAAAGAAAACCATGTAAACTTTGCGTCTATACACAAAAGTTTTAAAAAGTTAGAGATTAATAGTTTCCCAAAGACGGGAAGCAATATTATGTATTCGAGTCAGCAACTCATGGACCCTGCACGGTTTAATATTAAAAAGGAAATAACATCAAATCAAAAGTAATAACATGAGAAGTCGCCTCCACCGACACTTTTACCCATGCAGTGAATAGTAAATACCCTTACCTGAACTCCGGGATGATTTCTGGCACGTCGATCCATATGCTTCGATATGGCCCCTCTCTTCTCCAGTCAACCTTCTGCTTGGCGTTCGGGTAGTACCTCCCTGGACGGGAGAGTACATCACGCACCAGGCCCCGTGGAACTTCACTTTGGAGAAGACAATATAGAAAACAGTTAAAGTGTTCGAAATTTAGATGAAAAAAGTAGTGTTATACTGTTATGCATGTAGGTTGTATGTATTTCTCACCTTGAAGAAGACAACTATTCCCGCCACGCTCCAAATTCAGATCGATTGCATGTTCCGCTTGTCCAATAAGAAGCGCAACAATCATGTGTCTCCTTTTTAGAGGGAAAAGGACAGAAATTAATAGTACTATTTAAAATACATACCTCGGGTGCGCAAGTGCTGCACAAACAAATTAACATCAGTTGCGCAAAATTTTTCTTTTTTAGAGATACTAATCAGTGCAAGTGAAGTAATTACTTAGCGCATAAGGAGGTCACACCATCAAGATACCAATATAAATGTCATGAACTCAAGTGAAGTAATTACTTAGCGAGATACTAATCAGTGCTACGTAAGTGACTCATTAGCTCACAAGAAGGTGACATTATCAAGAACCAATACAAATGTCATGAAACGCATGGAATATCTGAGCTTTCACATATGAATATAGAATTAATATGAAAAGAAAAGAAAAAAAGAATGATGTAAACAAGACATGAAGTTCCCAAAAAAAAAAAAAAAAAATGATAAACAAAGAAATAAGTAAAACTCACAACTTCGATTTCTTTCTTCTTCTAGCCAGGTCGAAGCGGATCGTGGATCGAAGGTGGGTGAGGTGCAGCCACCAGTCCCTGGAGTAGCAAACAGAGGATCCACGGATTTGAAGCAGCTCAAGGAAGTGGGAGGTGGAGCGCAAAAGTTGTAGAACTCGTAGAAGTTCCCATGCCTGAAGAAGTAGAAGGAGCCGCAGCTACATCCAGGCAATGTAGAAGAACATCATTTATTATAGAGTATAGAAAATGAGATTTTGAGTGAGGTAGCTCCTAATGACAGATGTAGTTTCTAAATACTTAACTAATTGTGATGTACACAAAATCATTACTTATGAAACAAACAAATTGAGTTTGCTGAATTTTAAACCGAGAACTATGAACCACGTTTTATTTAAAACCAACGTGCTTCATCAGCAGAAAAAGAGGCACCTCTAGGGCTGCAAACGAACCGAGCGGCTCGCGAGCCGTTCGCGAGCGCTCGACTCGAGCTCGAGTTTGACCGAACTCGAGTCGAGCTCGAGCCCATATTTTGCCTTGTCGAGCGGCTCGAGATACATGTTAAATTACTAAAATACCCCTTATTTATATGTTAGCATAGGTCCTTAATGGTAATTTTATCTTCCATTTAAAAATTTTCGAGCCGAGCTCGAGCATTTTGATTTCGAGTCGAGCTCGAGCCGAGCTCGAGCTATTGTAATTTTTTATCGAGTCGAGCTCGAGCTCGTGCAGCTAAAAAAAATTAATCCTGCTCGATAAGGCTAATGCTCGACTCGGCTCGGCTTGTTTGCAGCCCTAGGCACCGCCATAAGATTCCAGTATAAATGTCAAGGGACACGATCCCCATGAAGGGACAGGATCCCTATTCTTACATTGTAATGGTAAATGGCGAATAAACTTGTATTTTTTAACTCAGACGGAGACAAAATATTTCTTCATTTCTTTAGATTTATATTTGTTTAACAAAATTACTCCTTGAATGAGATGTAAATGAACATGGTCAAAATAGGTCAAGGAGTTCCGTAACTGGAGGAGGATATGTTGATTTCCCTCTTTTATTATATTTGGGCTAAATCTCAAGGGTAATAATTGTTATCGTGTCCGTTTTTGGCTTTCTATCAGATTTTGACCTGCATGTCACAAACTCCAAGTAAGAAAGTTTCATCCCTAAACTGTTTTTACTTTCTTTTTTTTTTCAATTATGGAGCAATATATCTCATGAACTGACCTTCATTTAATAAATATTTGGGAAAACCCTAAGCATGTAATACTTGCACATTTAATTTCCACACAGAAGTTTTAGCTAGTGATATTACCTGTCTGGTAGAAGAGACACTTGCAGCATTAGTCCTCTAAACATTCTTCATGCACTAACATCAAGATTTCTGGCTAACTGCACAAAGTGCGGAAAGTAAAAAATGAAAACAAATGAATAACAACTGAAAAAGCGGAAAGCTCGAACATTAAAAGAAAAAATATTAGTCAATTTGATCCATAAATTCAAATTTCCTAGTCAAAATTTAAGTGGAAAGGGATCTCTCACCACAATGAACACCAGGGTAGTGGGTTCACGCCCTCATTTTGATTGTATCCTCAATTTGCTGCATTATTGAAGAAAAACTAATTGCTATCCATTGTTGACAGTACTCACCAGGTGCACCGGAATTTCACTAGATCCCTAACAGATCCAATTGACAAAGCTTCTTGGTCAGATGTCTCAAGCACAAAAAATACAGTTTCCTATAAGTAGATTCCGTAGTATACAAAACCATGTCTTTAGCAGATTGGGAAAGCTACATAATGCAAGTCCAACATTACGTTCACCCAAGAGAAGAAAAAATAAATCAATGTTCTGAAACCCTGCTTCAATTTCAAAATTTAATTCATAGCCCAGTGCATGCAAAAACGTGTTCTGATATCACAATTCATAACTATATGTTGGGAAACCGATCTCTTTGAGGGTGACTGGAATCTTTTCCATCAACTTACTCCACTAATTTTACTTTTATATTGTAATCCTTTAAGAAGGTAAGAGGGTAATAGGCTACATAAAAAAAATAATAACAATAAAAAAAATTCTATTAACAAAAAATTTATTATAAATTAAGTTTTTGCTTGTTAGAATACACACACCAAAAGGTAATAGGGCAATAGGCCACATTTAAAACAAAATTATCATCATCAACATCATCAACATACCCAGTATATTCCCAACAGGTTGGGGTCTGGGGGGTCAGTTGTACGCAGACCTTACCCTTGTAATTATACAAGGAGTTGTTTCCATAGCGACCCAAGGTGCGTTGCGTCGTTTGATTTTTTTTTTTTTCTAGAAACTTCACTAAACTAATAGAAGAAACACTAGAATTTAATTGAGCCATTTTGATCTAGTCCATTATTAGCACTATGCCAGGAGAATTGTCAACAATGACTCTTCCAGTTGCATAGCTCCATATGCAAATGGACAAAATTTTAAAACAAAATTATATTTAACAAAAAAATAGTCTAAATTGAGTTTTCTTTTGTTCAAATAAACACACCAAAAGTTTATTAAATATTTCATTTCCACATCAGATAACAACCAGCAAAGTAGCAAGACATCAACTTGGTTTAAGGGCCGTGCATACATGTGCTTTCACCTTCCCAGATGTTGAATGGATGCAATGTTTTGCAAAAGTTTTTTATTTTATCTCAAAATAAAATTACCACAGCAACATTAGTTCTTTTGTAAGTTTCATTGGGGCACAATGTCCCCCCTGAGCCCCCTACAGGTCCTTTATTTTTATATAACAGGTACATACATATACAAGTATAAACATATATATTCTGGTTAGCTTCAGGTTCCATACGACATTGTAAATTACAAAAAGATATTTTCATATCGGAATTAGGGTGGGTATAAAGGAGATACCATACAAGTCAATTTTTCCAGAAGCCAAATTAGGAATATCAGTAAGTATAATAGTAAATTTAGATATTTGCCCCACATTTGGTTGATCTTCTATATTTGCTCAATAATAGCAGCATAATTTAGTGTATAAGGCCAACTCATATTAAATTAGTCCATAAACATGTTAATAACTAAAAATGGTGATATCATAAATTACAGGATTTCAAGAAATGGTATTATTCTAAACATTCTGGTTTGTGGTATTAACTGAGATGATTTACCAGCCAAATTCAGAAAGTTTTTCTAGAATTGCGGGTAGCATACCGCATGGATGTATACAAATGAGAATATGCAAATAGCAATAATTAGCTTAAACAACTCAAAGATTGAATACCTCCTAAAAATGTTCCATCTCTGCATCATGGGGAATGAATTTATCGAGCATAGTGCCACGTCGTCAATTTAAATCAGCCCTGAAAACCAAAAGGCAACATTAACCATCAGATGACAGCTAGAGAGAAGCAGAACGAGCTTGCCCCATGAAGTTTACCTGGACGCCATGATATATGCAGGCTATCAAGTCGAGCAAAAGGACTTCCCCCCTTGCACAATTGTAGGGTCTTAATTATGTGGTCCCTGTCATGAAGTAAGAAAAAATGTAAAGAATTAGATTCTGTATATAGTTCTGAAGTATACAATAAAGAACCAAAAGAAAGTTCATGACAACAGCCCTGAGAATTGTAATAATTATGCATCACATTTTCTGTTACCATATATCTTTTTAGAATATATTATTATTACATATCAACATCTCCTCATATAATAGTCATTGCATCGTAAATCTCAATAAAAATTTTTAGACCAACTTCATATTTCATACGTCATGTAATCCGATAATTTTTAATTGGAATTAAGATTATGAAATAATACAAATGGCAACTTCCAGTAACCCAGCATAGCATATCCGTAAGCATAAGTGAATTTCTTTATTTGCAACATATAAAGGAACTTCTATATTTGCACCACGACGACTAAAGGGAATTTCAAACTTGACAATGCAACTAGGAGGCAACAAGTAAGTGAGAGCCCCATCTTATCTAAAGTCAATGACCTCACTGTACTCGTAGGCGATCGTTTAAAGCTGACTCACATTACATTAGTCCAATGATAACTGAAAAGGTATCTAACGCATTGGTTACCAATAGTGAAATTTCCAAAGGTGGCGTCTAAATACCAAATTTGTGATGTATAAATTTCGGAGAGACATATAGAATAAAAAAGGACAGATAATACGTAAAATCATTTATTAAAATGAGAATAAACCAACTAACATTTAAAGCCTACAGCTAAGAACCTCATTGTTTTAACGCTGATGCACCTCACTTTTTTTTTTTTTGTGGGCCAACAACTTTAATGATAAAATCATGTAAAAACTATAAAAGGTGATATCATAAATCCTAGTATTCAACAAATAAAGACTTCGGCAAAGATAGTATCTACATTATTAGAAAAATCAAATTAACTGTGCACAAAATTACTCATAATGATAATATAGAAAGAAACAAGGTTGGCACAACAGCAAGGTCCGTAAAACTCCTTAAATGGTTCGCCAACTCAGACCAACTACGGTAACTGGGCCCCCAGCCCATTGCCAATTTCAAACCATGGTTTGTCTATTTTCTAATCATGACTCTCTCAAATGAAATTCTTGTTGACTTTGTGTTCAAAACAAGGACTCATTTAGGAAAGTGGAACGTAGATTCATTAGATAATCACGTGAACGCAGGATACGTTGCCTCATGACAAAAAAATCCATACTCGACTTAATCATATATGCTTGCACCGGAGGTGGTGAGTGATACACACACACACACACACACACACACACACACACACACACACACACACACATATATATATATATATATATATATTTTTTTTTTTGCACCAATTATTATATACATTGTCTGAACACTGGTAGTGTTATTACATTTCTATCTTTGCCCTGGATATTATTATATATCCATCTTTGCAACCGAGGTGGTGTGATTATATACCAGCAATTTCAAAGAGCAATTATTAAGTATTAACATAACGTAATAGCGTCTTCCAAAGATCCACAAAAACATGGTAAAAACAATAAGTGCATTTCATAATTTGTGGCCATTCAAGTCTTTTGTGGCTATAGTTGCTTACCTAGACGTACATCCAAAAACTTAAAGTACTCCTTGGAACTGCTATCTAATCAAATTTAACTTTGCCACTATTTCCTAGTCATGTGTTCTTTTAACTTTGCCACTATTTCCTTGTCATGTGTTCATGTACCGTTTTGTTTATCCAAACCTTTTGAGGTTATATTTAACACTTCAGATATATATCTAGTCATCGACACCCAAAAAAAAAAAAAAATTGTTATCCACCACGAACTCCGAAAATTATAATCTTACGTTGTAACATATATTTTGTATCTCCATGTTATTAGTGTCATCCTACTTAATCCTAAAACATTGCATCTACTCAATCAGGAAAAGCAAACAAGACCCGAAGACAGCACTAAAAATATTTTGATGTGGAAATATATGTTTTTAATAAAGAATAAGATTTCTCTAATACATTATCATTGACTTCTTAAAGAAGAAAAGGATATTTACCAAATACCACTTTCCAATTATACGGTAATATTAACACTTCAAATATATCTAGTCATCAAAACCCAAACAACAATGTCCTACATCCCAGATAAATATTTTCTGCAATACTATCAGTTATTACTATAACCCTACTTCATCCAATCTATTTAATAGAAAACACAGACAAGAACATAATAGCACTAAAGTTTTTGAAAGTATAGATATATGTGTAATTTAAATTAAATAAATAAAAGATAAGACTTCTCTCTATCTTATAACTCACTCCTCACACACGAAAGATTATTTATATCATGCAACTTCCCAACTTTCCAAATCATACGTATACTCAGGATATGCAGTTAAAAGTATTCAAACAAATGAACAGAAACGCTGAAGAAGTGATGCCAAAACCAATCAGCGCATTTAAGCCAGTGTGGACTGTGGCGCCAATAACAACACAGTTCAAACATACTTATCTTACTTAATACTCAAAGATATGCAATCATTACTTCCCAATTAATTAAATGCAGAGAGTGTAGATACTCATACGTCAAAGAAAACCATGCAATCTTTGTGTCTACACACAGAAGTTTTAAGAAGTTATAGATAAATAGTTTCCTAAAGATGGAAAGCAATATTAAGTATTCGAGTCTGCAACTCATGGACCCTGCACGGTCGATATTAAAAAGGAAATAAACATCATTTGCGGAAATGCGGAAACAGGGCCAGCTCCGGATGGATACCTATTCATCGCCGCCACCAGCTGCCGCATCATCACCATCCGGCGAACCCAACTCGATACCCCTGGCAGGCAACATCAAATCAAAAGTAATAACATGAAAAGACACCCCCACCGACACTTTTACCCATGCAGTAAATACCCTTACCTGAACTCCGGGTTGATTTCTGGCACGTCGATCCATATGCTTCGATATGGCTCCTCTCTTCTCCAGTCAAGCTTCATCTTGGCATCCGGGTAGTACCTCCCCTGGCCGGGAGAGTACATCACGCACTTCGCCCCGTGGAACTTCACTTTGGAGAAGACAATCCTCCCCGCTGTGGGAGTCCCCACGTCTGCCCTCGCCAGGGACGTCAGGTCGTTGGCGAACAGCGCCACCCCTTCCAGCGACCTTACCGGCAGCCACTCATTCCCTTCCTCTGAGCCCACCCGATAGACGACTGGGGCAGGCCCCGGGCCAGTGCACACTACGTAAACTTCTCCCTCGAGCTCGGCCATGAACCTCGCCTCCCACGGGTTCTCACCCACTAACCCTCCGCAGACAGGGGCCATGATGTAGTGGATAGACCACGCGAAGCTGTTCGGTTCGAACACCCCCAGCTGACCCTCCAGGCTCAGGCAGTAGAAGCAGCCTCTGCTGTAGGCGATTTGGACCCACGGACTGTAGAAGTACTGCAGGGGCCTCGGGAAGGTGTTCGACTTCCACTCGGTCCACCCGTGCCGCCACACAGCGACTGTGATGGTGCTTCTGGTCTGGAAGAGAGAGAAGACGATGCAGTTAGCGGAAAGAGGGGCTGCAGTGAAGGCAGTGGTCAGCGGCATGATCGTGTCCCATGGCTGAGGGATTGGATGAGTGCACCGGATAAAGGGGCAGTAGAAGAAGAGGTCCAGCGAGATGGGGTTGTTGAGGAGGAGCCACCCGTTCCGGGAGTAGAGGACCCGGGACCCTCGGATCTCAGGGATCTCGAGGACATAGGAGGTGGAGGATGACGGGTCGTAAAACTCGTAGAAATCTCCCCGCTTCGGAATGTGCATGAGCAGCGGCGGGGACTTGACCTGCCGGATGGAGATGGCTGCCGCCAGCCACCGGGTGGAGACGGCGGAGGCGCGTATATTTCCTCTGAGGTTGAGGCGGGAGATGACCAATGCCAGGACCTCTGGGGGAAGGTCACGCTCTTCCCGCTCCAGCCGCTGGTCTTCCCTCCTCGTGATGTTTGTTAATCTACAAAAAAAAACGACCGGATCAAAATAATAACAGTAACAAGGGTTGCATAGAAAAAATTTCAACAAAATCCAACTCAACTTTTAACTCAACCCCACTATCATTAATATTATCAATATAATTAAATAATATCAATCAATCATTCTTACACGCCACATCAACTTTAACTCACTACTCATCCACTCACATAATTTTAACTAACTATCACTTCAAATCATCTCTCTCTTACTTTTACATCAAATCAACTTTAATTATTTTATTTTAAATATTATTCTAATATACAACTAACCACCTTTTCAAAACTAACTAAACCAAACCAAAAAAATCCAAAAAAAACCAAAAATTTTTACATCCAAGCATCCCCTTAGTGTCGCTGAACGAAATACGTGATGTTAGAAAATAGAGTGAAAAGCCTCACAGCTGGCAAATCCACGGGTAAAAAGCTGACTCTCATATGATTAATGCAGTTGAACGAGAATCTAATAACCCTTTGGAAAAGATATGAGATTCTAGCTAGTATAAACCCAAGACAAACTGTCTTTAATAAATGCAAATGCAAAACCGTTGACTTTTATCATATTTGAGAACCAATCATGTATGTTCTCTTATTAATGAATTAGAAAAAGACTGCAGGTCCTGTATCATGATTCTGAATCATGGCTGAAGTGGAATGTAGTACAATTACAATTTCGGATTGGACACAACAATAAAAAAATAAAAGTAATAACGAGTGTGGAACCCAAACAATATATTCCTTTACGAGGATTGAGGACTTCACATGGTTATGCACTAAGAAAAGCTTGCTAAATCAGATGAATTCCTCATCTCATGCAAACTTCACGTAATCTCATATTTCCTCAACTCATGCAAATTTCACGTAATCTCATTCTCTTGAGACGTCGACAACTGGCCACTAGCCACATACATGATTATTACAAACTCTTCACCCAGAAATGTTATCAACTACAAATGAAGATGAAACGGAAAATAATAATTAATTAATTTAATCATGCAGATAACGATATCTAACTTCAGAACCTGGAGAAAATACTTAGAAAACACTTATTGTGGAAAGAATTGAATCTCATTTTAAACAATGAAGGCTAGTCACATGTATAATCATCACAAACACTTCACCCTATGATGTCTCAATTACAAGTCAACAAGACACATCTATAAAATAAATGGTAAAGATATTAAGGCAAAAACCAATTACTTGTTTCAATTGTTCAAAACAAAAAAGAATCTATCTATCTTAGATAAACTTTCAGTTCGTGACAAATAACTGAATATCATTCTCTTGAGACAAACAACTCTAGTCAATAATAATCATTAAATATTATGACAAACCTGTCACCTGAAAATGTTCTTTTTAATCACGACACGAAATAAGACATACAAAACAAATGGAAAATACAATGAAACATCCACATGCCAATTACAGAATTCAATCGGCTTTTTTTTTTTTAATGACAATTAGAACTAACTAATTAAATAAATAAGATAACAATTCGTGAAAGATAAATTGAACCTCATTCTCCTTAGACCCTAAAATCTAACAACATCTTTCCTTTTAATCACAAATCATCATTTCTCAAAGAAGAAGAGAGACATGCAAACAGCCAAGAGCTCAACCGATCTTTTTTAAGAATAATCATAAGAGAAAGCTGGCCAAATCAGATAAAATCTAAGCTCATGCACAATTTGATCAGATTCCATCCTCTTACGCTGCCAAAAAACAATCAAGCACGTGATTTAGAAAGCCATTGCAACCAAAATCTCTTGACACCCTCAAATCTAATAATATTATTCAGTTTAATCACAAAACAACATTTCTTAAAGAAGAAGAGAGGCATGCAAACATTCAAGAGCTCGACTGGTTTTTCCAAGGATAAGACATAAGAGAAAGGTGGCCACATCAGATAAAATCCCGTCTCATACACTGATCGATCATATCTCATCCTTTGAAGCCGCTAAAAACTAATGAACACATGATTAACAAAACCATTGCAACCGAAAGCTCTTGAGACCCTCAAATCTGATAACATTTTTCAATTTAATCACAAGTCACCATTTCTCAAAGAAGATTAAGGACATGTAACAGCCAAAAGCTCAATTGATTTTTTTTCAAGGATAATACAAATAAATCAGATCTCATGCGGCTAGAAACCAATCAAACACATGATTAACAAAACCATTGCAACCAAAATCTCCCGAGACCCTGAAATCTATTAACATCTTTCAAATTTAATCACAAATCAACACTTCTCAAACAAGAAAAAGTACATGCAAACAATCGGGAGCTCAATTGATTTTATTCAATGTTAGAAACATTAGAAAGGTGGCCAAATCAGATAAAATCTCAGTTCATACACAAATCACCCAGATCCCATTCTCTTAAGCCGCGATAAACAAACCAAGCAATTGATCCAAAAAAAAAAAAACAAAAAAAAAACAGTGCAAGCGAAAATTGACATCGAAAGAAAGCTGACGCCGATTACTGAGTTCAATTGATTTGAAAAAAAAATAATAATAATAATAATAATAACAAAAGGCTCACGTTCTCGATCTCTTTCTCGTTCTTGGTCGCCTGTCTCTTCTCACCATGACTAAGGATAGAGGTGAAGTCAAGAGAACTGAATTTCAGTGTGGGTGTGTAAGTGCGGCGGTGGCCGGTGAAAATGGAAAATAGACTGGGAGCGTGGTGAGACTGAGGGTCAACAAATTATATAAATACTCGGCCAGACCTATATAGAATCGATGGTTCAGCTTATAGAGTCATCCACAACTATTTATAAATGGTATATTGATACGTGTCTTGCAATAAATATATATTAGACATATGTCACTTCATAAATTTTATGTTGATTGGTTCATTGTTACTAACTAAGAAATATTAATTTGAAATATATGACATCGAAATATATAACACTAAACCATCAAGATATACATATTTGTTTAACAAGTGAAACTATTGATTGGTTCAATGTTACTAACTAAGAAATCACAACAAGAAGAAGAAAGGAGGGGAATGGCTTTTGAAAATGGTAGCCCTCTTTGGAAAGGTGGAGATATATATTTGTATTTATCCTAGCTATTTGGAGCCATTGGGTTAGGGAATGAATTAAGTGTCGGATCTAGAAAATTTGTTGAGTGTGGGCCAAAATCTAATGGCATGATTATTATAGTGGAATGAAATTTGATATGAATTGAATGGATTCAATAATGGAATAAATATAATAAATGAATGAAACAAATTTTCCATTGATGTATTTGGTATGCATAAGAAGTAAGACCTGAATAAAATGACACTATCATTCTATGTTATCATTTATCATTATTTTATAGAACAATAATAATAGTTATTGTAACGCTCCGAATATTTTTACTATTTATAGAGCTCAACTATATTTCCATAAATAACAAGTTTTATTATTTGATGCATTTATCTAGTATTATTTTGCATTAAATTTTAAGTCCAAGTCATGAAAATTTATTCGATTTTTAATATTAAAAATCAGATTTAGTTAGACCAAGCATGGGTTTTAATTTTAAAGTAAAACTGGGCTTTGGAATAATCAATATTTTATTTAAGTCGAGCGAAACCCGAATATTTAATTTACTCGATCCAATCATTTCTCGAGCGAGTCCAATTACTCTAGACGGCGTATTTTATTTAAATCGAGCCCATGTTCGATTTTTAATTCTGAACCCGTTAATTTTCCAATCACTTTTTCGAGCGAGTTCAATTATTCTAGCCGGCCAATTTTATAAATCGAACCCATGTTCGATTTTATCCTATAAATCGAGCCCACCAATTATTGTATCTATTCGATCCGATCAATTATTTTAGTCCAAGTCCCGATAAATTTCTACCTGGCCCGAACATTTAATTTTTAAAACCAAGTCCAAGTTCGGTGAAAGCCCGGTTATACAAGTCCAAGCCCGATTTTAAGCCCAACTACAACATCAAATCCTAGCTAACTCTCTCTACTATAAATACATCATACACATAGCCTCATTTCCATACTTCATCTTCCTCCCAACACTCAAACACAAACCCTAGCTCATTTTTTTTCATCATCTTGGTACCTTAGCTCATTTCATCTCAAAATATGGCCACCTCACCTCATCCGGCGAGCCATCGTCGAGCCACCGCCGAACCAGCCCTAGCCACCGCCTGCTCGAGTCCACGAGACCTCCCATCCGCACGCCTTCACCGGAAACGAGCCAGTGCATCACAGCTCAACCGACCAGACCCGCGTTCGGGTCAACCGAGTTGATGCGACTGAGTCAATGTACATGGTCGACAGGGTCAAAGTTGGGTTGACCGATTTTTTATAAGGTCAATGTTACTCGGTCCAAATAGCCCACCCACACCGGTTCTACCTCCGGTCGACCCGTCGGGTCGGTCCGGGTTGAAAAACTATGATTTGAACATAATAGAGCTTGGAATGTAAGAATGGTTGATTTGGTCAACTAATCAATTAGTGAAATTTTGAGTGTATATATTAAAAAAAATTAAAATAAAAACAATTAGAGCTGTTTGATGTAAACATATAAAATAGATAATGTCAAGTGATGATTAGTTAGAATAATGCGAGCAAATGAATAATAAATTAAAGTTGATGTAATGTGTAAAAATGAATAATTGATATTATTAAATTATATTGATGATACTGAGAATAGTGAAGTTGAGTCGAAGTTGAGTTAAATTTGAGTTAAAAAATAATTGGTTAAAAATGATTGATTTTTTTTTTTTAGATATTTTTTATCCAAGCATCCACTATATAATCAAATCAATAAAGGAGTTCAAATTAAGCTTATTTATCACATTATCCCATTGAATTTAAATTTTAATGAACAAAGTTAAGTAAATTTTAAAAAACTACAAATTATTCTCGAGTTTATTCATCAGTGATTTAAATAAAACGAGGGTATGTCTGTATATAAAAATACTGAATCCATATTTAATTTATACCAAAAATCAAACGTAATTCCACCATTCTCAATATTATCGATATAATTAAATAATGTCAACCAATTATTTTTACATATTACATTAACTTTAATTTACTATTAGTCAACTCACATAATTTTAACTAAACTTCATTTCACACATTTCTATCTACATTTATGTTTAATGAATTTGTTGACGAGCGTTTTCGGTCAACGGTTAAAAATTAAGAATATCGAAAGTAAGATTGAGAAACGGGAGAATGGTCCGGTTTAATCACGATTTTACTAAACGATCACGGGGTCGGCCTCTCGTACGAGGTCGGCACTTGTGATATACTTACAGTTTTTACAACAAGTTTTTCACAATTTCTAGAGAGAGAAAGTAAAGATGAAGTAGAGTTAGTTGGGATTCAACAACCCAAAATAAATGAAATGAGCTGCTATTTATAGTAGTCTTTAATATGGTACTATTCAGCTACTGTTCACCGGTCTTGTCGCACAGTAATCTTGCAGGGCAGTTCGGCGTCTCCCTGACGCTTATTTAATGCGATTTGAGGTTTCTTCAATCATTGCCTGACGAGCATTAAATGCCAGCATGGGGGGCATTTAATGCTGGATGGCTTTGCTGACTCAGGTTGGCTGGTAGGGGGCTAGGCCATGATTACCTGTCCCATCGTCCAATGATGACCTCCCAAGTGGGAATATTTTAATGTTCATTGAGGCCCGCTCGTCGTCCCTGGTCGGCCTCCTCATACTTTCAGGTCGGCACTTCGTTCGTAGACGCTCATGAGACTACGAGTAATCTCCTTCCTGTCCGGCACCCATCCAGGTCGGCAGCTCCCCGGTCTGAGTCGGGCGCCGGGCTGAGAATCTGTTCCCAAGGCGGCTTCCCGCCCCTCTAATCCGCGGTCCAGCTCGGCACTTTCTCATCAGACCGGGTTCTTGTTTCGATCCGGAGGGGCTGAGTATCCGATCCGGCCCAGACCGAATCGGTTGTCAACATACAGGCCCCCGGGCTCGGGTTAGAGGCTTTTTCATCTAACTCGAGGCCGTCACTCTAACGCTCAGTCCCGAGCTCGTCGATTCTCATGCCGGCGTTTCCGATTCCCTCTGAATCGGACTTTTCCTGCTTCGGGTACATTAATGACGCGAGATGAAGCGACGTCTCCATTAATGCGACGTGACCGTTGTAATTCCCGTCGGCCCTGAAAAGGCGCGCCGTTTCAGAACCTTTACGCGTGACAAGAGCTGATTGGTCCACGGAGGATGTCGCGTCGTCTCGGTGGGTTGGGCGGTTACGAAGCGCGTGGGATTCACGCGGTTCACATAAACCGTCGGATTACTTCGATCTCCATCGTCCGATCTGAACCGCCTTTCTCATTAAATTTTCGAATTTCAATCGGTGCCACGTGGCCTTCACCGATTGGACCGAAGTTCATATATATATGTACCATCGTCTTCCTCGAGAAGTTTTACCTTCTCTGCGATTTTGGGCGAATTTCAGAGCAAAACAGCAAGAGGACTTCTGAATCTTCCCGGAGCTTTCCGCAACTCGGCACCCAAGGCTTTTTCTCGGTAATTCTCGTTCTTTCTTCCCTTCCTTTTTCCTTTTACCGATATGTCGGGCTTTTCGAACTCCGCGGCGTTTTCCGGCGAGGGTGAGAGGCTAACGGCGGAGGAGACGGGCGAGATCGTGGTTTACTCTCCGCCGGCGGTGGATGCGGCACAACCTCTCCGGGCGACGCCGATTACGGCCGTTCGCGTGACTCGGCCGTCGGCGGCGGCGGCTGACCCGTTAGGGGAGATGCCCTCACGAATCCCGGTGGTCGATATGGTTGACCTCGGCTCCAGCCAATCCGACGGTGGAGATAAGGCTGTCCCGGACGGCGTGGCTTCTGACAGCGACTCGGACGTCGACCCCGTCCTGGTCGAGAAGACCCTCCGGGGTGATATCGGCGGGCGTGAACGGGTTCCAATGGGACTGGGCGACGCCGAGACCGATGCCGCCGTTGAGGCTGCGACTTCGGCCCCTCCTGGGAGTTGGCGTCGTCCCCCTCGCTCGTGGCCAACTGCCACGAAAATGTCGGCCTGGAACACGCCGTCTATTTTGGGAGACGTTGACCTGGTCAAGCTGAGGGGCAAAGTGAGTTTTGGCCCCGACATCCAGATCTTCGCCCCGTACGCCGGCGAGCGCATTCACTGTCCCCCACCAGGTTGCATCGGGGTTTACCGCCACAGCGTTCGCCTCGGACTTCGGTTTCCCCTACCCGGCTCTCTGAGCGACATTCTGAGCGACCTCGGCATCGGGATTAGCCAACTCGTTCCGACGGCTTTTGCGCGGTTGGTGGGTCTGATCGTCCTGTTCCGTAAACAGGGGTGGGCCGATCTCACGAGTGCGGACATTCGGGCTCTCTTGAATTTCAAGAAGTCCGGCAACGCCGGCAATTACTACAGTTCCGTTGCTCCCGGGGTGGATCGGTCCTTGGTGAACAAAATACCGGAGTCGCTGCACGGCTATATGCCGGAGTGGTTCTGGGTCTCCGGCGCGTGGCAGGCGCCGGATGCCACCCTGCATCCGTATACCGGCTTTATATCCGGCAAGTGTAAGTATCATGCTGTTCTTTTCCTTTCTCTAATTACGTGCGTTTTTCCTGTGCTAACAGGTCGATATTTCCATTTCAGTCCACAATCCTCACTTCGACGCCAGCGACGACCTAGCGGAGAAGATCGGCACTTTGATGGCACTTGACGAGGAAGAGCGCTTTTATCGCGACCTAGTTTCGGAGGAGAGTCTGATCACTTACGGCCTTTGCTCCGACTTCAAGACCGGCTATTCCGTCTCAGGTTACTTTTTACTTCGCACTGGGTTATTTTATGTATATATCTATTTATTGAGTTCGGCACCTGATTCTGTGATTGGGCAGTTTACTACCCCCTTCACCGAGAGTGCGGACTTCGATCCGTGAAAGAGGCCAACAAACCCGTTCACGCCAACCCGCAACCCCTTAAAGAGAGGAAGAAGATGGCCAGCCGGATGTCCTTCCTGACGAAGTCCAAGAAGGGACAGGGTTCCGCTTCAGCTGCGGATTCCCGCGCGGCCCCGCCTGTTTTCCGGTCCGTGACCTCGGCTCCTTCCCAGCCCGGTATATCTGGCGGGCGTAATGGGG